>PVIW01000302.1:0-179466 GCA_004026585.1 Noctilio leporinus
CACTTGGCTATTGTAAATAGTGCTGCTATGAACATAGGTGTACATAGGTTCTTATGAATTGGTGTTTCAGGGTTCTTTGGGTATAGTCCAAGTAGTGGAATTGCTGGATCAAAAGGCAGTTCCATTTTTAGTTTTTTAAGGAAACCCCATACTGTTTTCCACAGTGGCTGCACCAGCCTACATTCCCACCAACAGTGTACGAGGGTTCCCTTTGCCCTGCATCCTCGCCAACACTTGTTGTTTCTTGATTTGTTGATGATTGCCATTCTGACAGGTGTGAGGTGGTATCTTATTGTGGTTTTAATTTGCATCTCTCTGATGATTAGTGATGTTGAGCATTCTTTCATATGCCTCTGGGCCCTTTGTATATCTTCCTCAGTGAGTTGTCTGTTCAGGTCCTTTGCCCATTTTTTAATTGGGCTGTTTGTCTCCCTGGTGTTGAGTAGCATTAGTTCTTTATATATTTTGGAGATCAGACCCTTGTCTGAGGTCTCATTGGCAATTATGTTTTCCCATACAGTTGGTTCCCTTTGAATTTTGCTGATATTTCCTTTAGCTAAACAGAAACTTTTCAATTTGATATAGTCCCATTTGTTGATTCGTTCTTTGATTTCCTTTGCCCTTGGTGAAGTATCAGTAAACATATTTCTGTATAGGATATCCAAAAGTTTACTTCCTATATTTTTCTCCAGGACCTTTATGGTGGCACTGCTTATGTTTAAATCCTTTATCCATCTTGAGTTTATTTTGGTGTATGGTGTAAGTTGGTGGTCTAGTTTTATCTTTTTGCATGTTCCTGTCCAGTTCTCCCAATACCATTTGTTGAAGAGACTCCATTGGATGTTCCTTCCCCCTTTGTCAAATATTAGTTGATCATAGTGTCCTGGGTTAATTTCTGGGCTCTCTATTCTGTTCCATTGATCTATATGTCTATTCTTATGCCAGTACCATGCTGTTTTGATGACAGTAGCCTTGTAGTATTGTTTAAAGTCCGGTATTGTGATTCCGCCTACCTTGTTCTTTTTTCTCAAGATTGTTGTGGCTATTTGTGGGCATTTTTGGCTCTATATAAATTTTTGAAGTATTTTTTCTATTTCTGTGAAGCCTGTCATTGGTATTTTAATTGGGATTGCATTGAATATGTAGATTGCTTTGTGTAGTATGGACGTTTTAATGATGTTAATTCTTCCCATCCATAAGCATGGTATATGCTTCCATTTATTTGTATCTTCCTTGATTTCTTTCTTCATTGTTCTGTAGTTTTCTGAGTACAGGTCTTTTACCTTTTAGTTAAGTTTATTCCTAGGTACTTTATTTTTCTTGTTGCTATGGTAAATGGGATTTGTTTTTTTGCTTCTATTTCTGTTGTTTCATTATTGGTATACAAAAATGCTTTTGATTTCTGGATATTGATTTTATACCCAGCTATTTTGCTAAATTTGCATGTTAGGTTGAGTAAGTTTTTGGTGGAGCCCATCAGATTTTGTATGTACACTATCATATCATCTGCAAATAATGACAGTTTGACTTCCTCCTTTCCACTTTGGATACCTTTGATTCCTTTTTCTTCTCTGATGGCTATAGCTAGAACTTCTAAGACAATGTGGGATTGACTTTGGGGGGAATGGGTGGGTGGGGAGGGGGACAGAGGGGAGCAAAAAGGGGATGGATATAATACAGCAACAATAAAATTTTTAAAAAATGGAGATGGGCTAGATAGGTTTTATGGCTTTTTTCTCCTCTAACGGTATCCATTAAAAACAAAACAACTAAAGATTTGAGTAATTTCTACATTTGTACCAAAACTTGTAAGAAATTGGGTACAAATAATTCTTAGGACATATGGAACAGAAATGTATATTATAAATATTAACTCACAACGTGCTTATACAGTCGAGGAAACAGCGCACAGGTTTTAGTTAGTACTCCCACCTCACATTATCTCAGCACTTTGTGGAAGGTACTACATTGTAGAAAAAGTGGTTTTATCTTTGGAAAGGAGTACAAAACCTATGAAATTGGCAGAGCAACTGAACTGCAAGGTATTATTTAACCCTGTGTGTGCTTAGCATGGTGCCAGAGGCCAAAATGGATAAAAAGGAAATGTGAGACTCAACTCCACATTCAACACAGGGGAGCCAGCTTCCTCCCTGTGGAACTATAGGAGATACATTTTTTTTTTTTTCTACATTAAATTTATTGGCCCTGGCTGGTGGCACAGTGGGTAAGGCTATAGCCTGTGAAACCAAAGGTCGCTGGTTCGATTCCCCAGCCAGGGCACATAACCATGTTGCAAGCCAGGCCTCCAGCCAGGTCTGTAGCTGGAGGCAGGTGAAAGGCAACTGTACATTGATGTCTGTCTGTCTATCTGCCTCTCTTCCTTCCCCTCTTTCTAAAATGAACAATATATTTAAAAATTAAATTTATTGTGGGGTGACATTGCTTAATAAAATTATATAGGTTTCAAGTGTACAATCCGTATGTTGCAATGTGTGTTTATCACCAAAAGTCAAACCATCTTTCATCACTGTATATTTGACCCCTTTTACCATTAACTACCCCCACCCTCCTTCTCTCTGGTAACCATCACACTGTTGTGTATGAATTTTGTTGGTTTGTTTTTCTTCATTTGTTGCTTTCAGTTTTGTACCCCACACATGAGCAAATCACATGGTTCTTAACTTTGTCTGACTTATTTTGCTTAGCATGATATTCTCAAGGTCCAATCATGGTTTTTTTTTTTTTTTTTTTTTTTTTTTGCAAATGACAGCATTTATCTTTTCTTAGGGCTAAGTAGTATTCCATTGTAAAAATGTGCCACATCTTTCTTATTCAATCATATATTGAAGGAATTTTTGGTTGTTTCCAGATCTTAGCCATTGTGAACGTAGGGATGCCTGTATCTTTGCAAATAAATGTTTTCATATATTTCAAGTGGATACCCAGAAGAGGGGTTGCTAGGTCATATGGTAACTTTATTCCTAATTTTTTGAGGCATCTCCAAACTTTTCCATAACAGCAGTACGATTTTGATAAACGAAAGTATTGCTAATGTTTACTGAATAGGATACAAACTGGAATACAGTAATATTTCCTAAACTTGCTTAATGATACTGGTCATTTGGGATACTTTATAATTACTGACTTTGGAGCCCTGTGCCCAGATCATCTGAATTTTATTCTCTGAGGAGGATTCTTGGAATCTGTGTTTTTAATGTGTTCCACATTATTTTTATCACTAGGCCAGTTTTGAAAACACTTTTACATAAATACAAACTTATATGTATGTGGTATTTTTATTTCCTATTTTACACAGAGACTATAGAGGTCAATCAACTTGTTAAAGGTCACAGAACTGTGGGGTGGTAGAAACAGGACTTAAACTTGGCCTTGCCAGATCTTCTAGCCTGAGCACTCAAACTGGAACTAATTAGTAAGGGAACCTATGAAACTTCAGGTATGTGTGTATATATATATGTTCATTTTGCCCTTTGTGGACTCTTATGGGTTGAATTATTACCTCAAAATTTATATGTTGAAGTCCTAAGTCCCCATGTCCCAGAATATAACCTTATTTGGAAATAGGATCATTGCAGATGTAATTAGTTAAGATAAGATCATCCTTGATAAGGGTTTACCCCTAATTCAATATGACTGATGTCCTTAAAAGAGGAGAAATTTGGAATGGACATACATGCAGAAAGCACACCATGTGAAGATGAAGGCTGAAATTGGGATGGTGCAGTGGCCAGAGAATGCCTGAGATTAACAGCCACCAGAAGCTAGGAGAGAGGAATGGAACACCTTCCACTTCACAGCCCTTGCAAGGACCAACCCTGCAGACACCTTGGTCTAGGACTTCTGGCCTCCAGAACTGGGAGATAATACATTTTGTTATTCTCAGGCAAACAGTTTTTGGTAGCTTGTCCCAGCAAACTACCAAACTAATGCTAGTCCCTAGCAAACTAATGCTAGGGACTGAAAATGATAATGAGAAAACTAAAAATAAAATAAAAATAAACCCCACCCCTTAGGGGATTTTGAGAACTATAGAATATAGCTGACAATATGGTATAGTGAAAAATTCGCTCTGGTTGGTGGCTCAGTGGATAAGGAGCCAGTCTGCGAACCCAAAGGTTGCTGGTTCAATTCCCAGCCAGAGAACAATAACCAGGTCTCCAGCCAGGTCCGTAGCTGGAGGCAGGTGAAAGGCAACCATACATTGATGCATGGTTCTGCCTCTCTTTCTTACCCTCTCTCTAAAAATAAATGAATGAATGAATGAACGAGACAGGTTTGGGATTAAATCATAGCTTTACCATACTCTGAGGAGGTATCCCTGAACATGTTACTTAGCTTCTCTGAGCCTTAATATCTTTACTGAAAAATAAGTACATAGTATTTAATGTGTTTGGTTGTGATGGTTAAATAATTTACTATTTCAATTACAGTTTCAAAAAATGTTTTTCTCCCATTCAATTCTTGATCTGTATTATTTTACAACAAGCCAATGAGTTACAGTATTACTTCCATTTTGGGGGCAAGAGATTAAGTTCATGTGTTATTCATTTAATGAGCTTTAAAAAAATTGGCTTGTCATCTAAAGCAAGGTCACAAACACTATACCTCCTAGCTCTCTGGGTTATCTGCCTAGTGAAAAACATAATGGCTGTTGCATTTGCTTTTTAATCAATTATATAATTACTATATATGTATATATTACATATAATTTGCTATAGTATATGTACATTATATATTTATATTTGTATTTTTTCTTATATATTCTGACTTGGACTTGTTTGCTAGGCTCTTTTGGTTTAAGAGCTTACATCAGAAAATTATGACTCCATGATTCTGGTGTCTCCAGAAAAATGATTAACTAAAGAATAATAGGATATTACATAATAAAGGTATCAGAATTATACCTACCCTGGCTGGTAGCACAGTGGATAAGGTGCCGGCCTGTGAACCCAAAGGTTGCAGGTTCGATTCCCCAGCCAGGGCACATAACCAGGTTGCAAACCAGGTCTCCAGTCAGGTCTGTGGCTGGAGGCAGGTGAAACGCAAACATACAGTGATGTCTTTCTCCCTCTCTGCCTCTCTCCCTTCCCCTCTTTCTGAAAATAATGAAATAAAATCTTGAAAAAAAAGAATTATACCTAATACATAAGTATTAGAGAAACTCACTCATCACTTATTTATAGAAAAAAAAAAACTTTGGCTCCCTCTAAAATGCCACATAATAGTACATCAGGCATCCCTCTATAGTTTAAAAATTGATGAGTGTTTATTTGTTATTTCAAATACTTTATGCATGAGTATAATACTTTATACATGAGTATAATATTTTGGAGTTTGTACTTTGAGTTGATTGCTACTCTGAAGAATAAATACTATATAATAATTAAAATAACCTTCCTTTAAAGAGATAATTTTTAAATACATAGCTTTTATGGGAGTATGCTATTAACAATCTTTCTGTAGATTATAATTTCTTTAAAAGATTATATCCTATACTTGTCTCTCTTAGCAGAACTTCTAACAGGGGCTTGCACACAAACTATGTGCATTAGGTTTTCTTATGGTAGTGCCAATCACTTAGGCTAAGCATTTCATTGCAGATATCTTAAATATAAATGTTTTACTCAGCAAACTGAAAAAAGCCCAGTGGCTTTATTCTTACATTATGATTGCATATTTGTACCAAGCTGAAATATGGATGGAACATCATTTCTATCCTAGGATATCAGGACCCATTAAAGAAAGAAGAGATGCATGAACTTAAGTTGGCTTATAAAATTTATACAAAGTTCTACAATATGTGGATTGGAACTTTATTATGCTAAAATTGGAAGCAGTTTGGTGAAATTTATCAGCATTGCATGTCAATGGCTCAGTTCTTAGCCTCATTTAGTCTACCAAACCCACATGGGCAATTTAAAGACAACATTCTGCTTTTAGAGTACAGGAACCAAGACATTAGAGTTATGAATCATCATTTGGTTTTCCTTTAATTCTTGAACACTTTGTTCTCTCCAAATAAAAACCACTTTCAAGAGGATAATTGCTCTGAAAAATACTAAGTGCCCATGTTTTCTATCATTTTGCTCATATAAATGATCACTCTTAAAACCTCAGCATGAATCCTGCCTGTGTGAGGGCCATGAGAACTGGCCGGTGAGTTTGAGAAAAAGGTACCTAGAAATCTAAGGAGCTGTCAGGAATGAGTATATGTGATATGAGATAAATTTTCCCTTATTTTTCAAAAGTGACTGATCTTTTAAAAAATTAATAGAAAATCCTGGTTTTGCGACAGTTGTAGTCACATATTTTTATTTTCAAGTAGAAAACAATCTGTAGTCATTGTTCCATTTAGTAAATCAACGTTTGATAAGAAAAGTTCCTTTTAAGGCTCCTTAATGGCATATTGTATAAGAGGAAAAGAGACTTTAGGATCTTCAAATGTTTCATATTAAGGTGTACTTTCAGGTATATTTATGTGTAGTATGTTGAAGCACTTTATGAATCTGTGTCTTTCGTCTTGCTTTTAAGGACTAGAAGGAAAATTTACTAATTTCTCTGGAATTTTAGTAGCAATTTTAGAATATTAATCTATTAACTACCCTCATGATGGTAGAGCATGAAAAGAGGTTCAGAACACTGGCTGTAGAGTTAGGCTGCCTGAGGTTGAATACCTAATAGCTTATTTTTTAACTATGTATATAACTTATTAGCTATATGCAAGTCACGTAAACTCTTTTGTAACCTCATCTATAAATTGAGGATATTACTAGAGCCTATTTCCTAAAGTTTTTATAAAAATTTAACAAGGATAAGGTGTATAAATGGAGTTTTTAGAATAGCTTTTGGCATATGCAAGTGTTCAGGTATGAACACTTCTCTCAAGCCAGGGAGTAGGACGATCTGGTTGCACAGAGAGTAATGAAGACAACCCCTATGGTTTGTATTTTCGTTTTCTCCCCTTTTGCTCATTATTAACTCAGGGAGCAGCACAGGAGGCCTCAGAAGAGATTACCAAAGACACTTTATAGAGACAGAAATGAATTCAAAGAAGTCAGAGTGCTGCTTTTGTGTGTCAGTAACCACCAACACAACACTGCTATTGTCTGCATTGAAATGGGTAACGTCAGTAGTTAAATTGTACAATTAGATTAATTGTTGAGCATACTTTTTACAAAAAAATCTAGCAGAGTTTGAATTTAAGTGCCCAGCTTTAGTAGTGTGCTTCTAAATATAGCTTGGTTTCTTGCAATCTGCATGGCTCATCTTCCAGCATGAAGATTAGCATGTGCTCATAGTCATAAAATGGGCAGATATTTAATTTATAGTAACTCGTTTTTTTGTTTTGTTTGTTTTTTACATTTAAATGTGGGATTTAAAAGGCTAGATAAAATTAGCAATTATTTATAAAAAGTTTATTGAGTCTGTTGTAATTCATTCAAATAATGCTCACAGTGCATGATAAATGAGAAGTAAATCTTTAAAAATCTCCCATTTTACCTCCTTTAGTAGTTGCACGGTTCTTCAGAGCAATTAGTTTTATGGCACCATCTTTACTTAACAGATATACCTATTTAAGCACCCCATTGGAGAAGATATACAGAATAATTGAAACTATAGGTTATGAAGGATGTTGAGATCTATTTGGTTCTTTATGTAACAGAAAAATATGATCAATTACCTAAATCAAACTTAAAGGGATACTTCTTCAGACTCATCTTGCTAGACTTTGGCTTCTCTACAGAAATTATTAAGCAAAAATCAAACTTTCTTTTGAAAATTACTACAGAAGATGTTTTTGGTGTCTCATGTCACATCTCCTCACACTCTGAGTTTTACCCAGAGTGGGCAGAATTCTAAGATGTTCCTCAAGTTTGCAGTCCCTGTTGTACCTTGCCCTAATTATTCACACATCCATCTACATGCTGCTATGAAGGGAGACTTTAGCTATAATTGAAGCCCGAATAACCCAACCATAAGATAGGGAGATTTTCTGACTTCATCACATGTTCCTTTTCAAAACAAGAGTTTTCTCCACTGGTGGAAGAGAAGAGATGTGCTCCTACTGGCCTAGAAGAAAGCAAGCATCCATTTTACCTGCTACTTGGGGGGAAGTGGGACATGTGCCAAGGAAATGTGGATGGCTCTAGGAGCCTAGAGCAATCTTATCTGAAAGCTAGCAGGAAAAGAGGGACGTCAGTCCTACAACCATAAGGAAGTGGAGTTTGCTACCAACCATGGAGCTTGAAGGAGAATGCTGAATTCAGATGAGAACCATAGCACCGGCCAACATTATTGGGGTTTTTTGTTTGTTTGTTTTTGTTTTTGTTTCTGTTTTTCAGTCCAGTGAGACTAAGGAGTGAATCTAGTTTGCCTAAATTCCTGACCTTCAGAAACTGAACTAATACATAGATGGTGTTCTAAGCTGCTGTTTGTAGTAATGTATTACACTGCAATGAAAATCTAACAGGGCTTAACTGCTGCATGTAGCTCTGTGAGAGCCCAGACTCATGTCACACTGGCAGCATCCAGAAGATATACTGTGTATCTATCCATTTTCTACCCCAGGGTCTTCTCCAGTGCAGTAGAAGCATTTTTGACCCTGTGTAATTATAGCTTGGAAATATGAGGGACTTAATGCTCAAGGAAAGCCACTAACTCAGTGGAGGCTAGAGTCAGTGGATAAAAGTTCTATTTCTGCCTGGTGCTCTTCAAGTGGAATTCCATGCTTCACAGAAGTCCTGGTGGAACCAACTTCCTGATGCCTATAGCAATGACCTGAACAATTCACCATTTTATTTACTTGTCTTTCTTCTCTGTCTTAATTTTTTTCCTCCACAATAAGCTCACCTGCATGCAAATTCTCATCCTAGACTTGTTTTCTAGGAAATTCAATCTAAGAGTTACAAGCCTTTTAGGTAAGTTTTACTTCTTGTCTTACCCTCTCTATTATAATTACTTTAAAATATTGCCAAGGCATGTAGTACTCAAGGTAAAAAGAAAATTTCTCCTGAGCAAATCAGGAAAATAAAATAATACATTTGGATTATAAGGATCAGAATCAGGTGGTTGTGTGAATATCCTAGAATTGCATAGGTGATTACTTGAGTCAATCCCAAACCAAAGATTATCACAAGTCCTTTCATGTGAAGAATGCTCCATATTTATGAAGAACTTCATGTAATTATCTCTTTCAATTCCCACAACATCTAGATTTATTTTTTATTTCTTTAGTGGTCCATTTATCTTGCACTATTGAATAGCTTCTGTGCTGCTTAATTATTTTGAGTAACAGAAATGCAGTTGGAATTTTATTATGATTTAATAATGGCTTTCAAAAATATAATTTAATTTTTCATTTCAAAATTATTTTATGTTCCCACAGGCCAATTTTGGTTACCTAGTCTGCCAATTCTATGATTGTTAAAAATTCTATCAACAGAAGCAGCATGCGACTTAGTGGAAAGTTATAACATTTTTTTCTTGGTAGTCTATTTCTTTAATATTTATCTTATAGTTGGTCTCACTAATATTTACTCAATCACTTTTAAGAAATGAGTAGTTTTTCTATTTGGGGTAGTTAGACTCTTTAGAACTGTGAGTTTTAAATAATTCCTGGGCCTTAATTTCTGTGCATTCTGAAACTTTGTCATTATTTTCAAAATGAATCCTGGCTGATTATATTTTGTGAAAGTGGCCTAATAGAACCCAGGAAATCTATTTGGGAAAATTGCACATTCTCCGGAAGGTCATTTCTGTTTCTAAATTACGTTCGCTGAGTTTCTCCCACTTAGTTTTGTGTTGGGAGATTTTTAAAAAAACTTTTGACAACTATTCCCTGCTGCTTTTTCAGATCTCAAAGAGTAGTCCTCTTTTTGAGGTATCACAGTAGGTTGTTACAGAAAAAGTTTTATATGTTACAATTGGAAGATTATGACTTCAGGCAGGTAAAAGTAGCAAAGGAAATGAAACTCAAACTAAAATCTTTTAATGGGTAAAAATATAAGATACAAGACAATATGTAGAATTGGTCCCAAGTTTTCAATTAGGTTTTTTAATCTTTATTAAAAATTTCCATTAATATTTAGTCTGTATGTACACCCTTCCCCCCAGCAATCACTACACTGTTGTCCATGTCCATGAGTCCTTTTTCCTTTTTGTTCAATTGACCCACCCCCTAATCTCCCCACCCCAGGTGCTAGCTGTCATCTGCTCTCCATCTATGAGTCTGTCCGCATTTTCCTTGTTTGTTCAGTTTGTTCATTAGATCCCACATATGAGTGAAATCATATGGTACTTATCCAAGTGGCTTATTTCACTTAGCATAATGTTCTCTAGCTCCATCTACACTGTTGCAAAGGGTAGAATTTTCTTCTTTTTGACCAAGTAGTATTCCTGTGTGTAAATGTCCCCTAGTTTTGTCTACTCATTTATTGTTGGACACTTGGGCTGTATCTATAGCCTGGGAGTTGTAAATAACACTGCAATGAACATAAGAGAGCTTATGTTGTTACAAATTAGTGATTAGCGAGTTCTTTCTGATATATTCCCAAAAGTGGGATCACTGGGTCAGAAAGCAGATCCATTTTTAATTTAAGTTATCTCCACATGGCTTTTCACAGTAGCTGCACCAATCTGCATTGCCACCAACAGTGCACTAGGGTTCCCTTTTCACCACATCTTCGCCAGCACTTATTGTTTGTTGATTTATTGATAATGGCCATTCTGACAGGTATGAGGTGATATCTAATTGTTTTCAATTTGCATTTCTCTGATGATTAGTAACATTGAGCATTTTTAATATGCCAGTGGGTCATCTGTATGTCCTTTGGAAAAGTGTCTATTGAGCTCATTTGCTCATTTTTTAAATGGGTTTTTTTTGGGGGGGTTTATAAGTACTTTATCAATTTTGGATATGAACTCCTTATCAGCTGTATCAGCAAATATGTTCTCCTATTCAATGGATTATCTTTTTATTCTGTTGATGATTTCCTTTGCTGTGAAAAAACTTTTAGTTTGATATAGTCCATTTTGTTTATCTTTTCTTTCCCTGACTTCAATTATGTTTCAATTAAAATTCCCTATTGAACATGTGAAATACATAATTTAGGATAAACTTTTTTTCATTTTTACTATATTTTTATTTTCAAAGATTCTGATTTTTTCTCTTCTACTTTCTCGAGACTTAACTGTAACTTACATTAACAAAAGAACTAATTTTAAAGATGGCTTGTTTTTTTTGCTTTATAAGAATGAATCCATTCATAGCTATATATCTATAATTGCTCAAGACAGTAGAAGGTTACATTTGGGAGATTTTCATGGTTAATCTTTTTATTTTATTTTATATTTATATTTATTTTTTAAAAAAGATTTTATTACTTTTAGAAGAGTAGGGAGAGAGGCAGAGAGGGAAAGAAACATCAATATATGGTTGCCTTTCACCTGCTTCCAATTACGGACCTGGCTGGAGGCCTGGCTTGCAACCTGGTTATGTGCCCTGGCTGGGGAATCAAACCAGCAACCTTTGGATTCCCAGGCTGGCACTTTATCCACTGTGCTACCAGCCAGGGCTTCATGGTTAATCTTAAGTGGCAATTCCTTCCCCACTCTCGCATTTGTAATAAGCCAGTGTTGTCTAAAACTATAACTGACTGTAGTGTTCCCAGGCAGCCAGCAGTTCCCCAGCCTTATAACCGACTGATCTCAGACCTAGAGGAGCTCTTGTCAGAGCCTAGGTTCTTACCGCCCCGACCCTGCATCTTACTAATTAATAAATCATGTGCATCCCCAGGTCTGTTGTGTATTAGCAAGTAGTCATTTTCTCAATGATCTATGATCAATTTGGCTGCCTAAATCATTTACATAAAGAATTTTTCCTCTTTTTGTGAATATATATATATATATATATTTATGCTCACACAGAATTATTTTTGTGTGTGTAGCTAGATTCAGATAGATTACCCAACATACCTCATTGTGGTTCTCAATCAGGGTCCTTATAACATAAGCCTATTTTATTACTAATAATAGATATTTCTATGAAATCCATTGAAGACATAAGAAATATTCTTTATGTCCCTCTGTAAGCAATAATTAGTCAGTCTTGTACTTCTGAGGATGATGGCAGTGTTAGTTACTAAAATGAACAGGGGGCAAGGGTAAGAACTTGAGAATTAGAAAAATAGCTTCTTTGAACCTTGAATTACATAGTGCCATGTCAAAATGGGGTTATGTCATCAGGGAGCCCCAATTCTGTAGAGCCTCATTTCAAGGGGAAACAATTAGAGGCCCTTCGATTTGTAAGGTTGGATTTGGGTTAGTGGTATTTGTAAAGAGTCCAGAGATTTAGTTAAACATGTACTTTGCTCATTGTCATGTTTCTTTCTCTGTAAAGGGCATTATCTATCAAATGGCTTAACACTAATAAAGAATTTTCACATATCAAGACCAGGCTACTTTAGTATCTTCAAATTTCTTTTAAAATTTGCAGCTGTAATTACAGTTTTGTCAGTTAAGTAATCAACTAGGTAAAAGCTTAAATACGGAGTTTAAGTATGGAGTTTTATCAGGCATGAGAAGATTAATATGCGCTTTGCTAATAACTGCCTTTAGAAGGATAGAACTACTAAGGAGATCTAATTTGTCTATTGGGCAAATTCATGATTACAATTCCTAATTACCCCAGACATTGCTGCCATTGTTTTTTTTTTCTCTAGAGGAATTAATGTTTTAATTCTCAGCATTAATTATATTGTAAAATTTTTAATAAAATCTGAAAAAAATGTTTTCTTATTTAGAAATTGCAACAGAATTTGGGGTTTTAGTGAACATCTCTTTTCCTAGCCAAAACCAGCTCTCTTTACCCTGCATTTTGAAAAGAAACATACTTCTCCACCTTTTGCTAAGCACATGCAAATCTATTACTAAGAGTCGCACCAATATTGAGTGAACATTTGCTCTATAGTAGGTTTCAGGGATGAAAATGAATAATTTCCTCAATTAGCTTACATTGGAGGACAATGTGATTTGAAGTTCAAAGTAATGAGCATTTATTTCTCCCTGTGATATTTCTAACTTTGTGGAAATGGTTAGATTTTTAGGTACTCATTGATAACTAATTTAGTCAGATGGAAAAGGAGGAAAGGGTTTTCTAGGTGCAGAAAATAGTAATATAAGTAAACCAAAGAATGATAGTTTTAAAGGGTATGGAGGAGGAAGAGCTGTTTCAGAGGAGCCCATTTCAATCTCTGCTAAAATTCTTATTTATCCAAAGGACAAATATGGCAGGCAAATAATTTTTGAAAGCACTACACAGGTAATTCTGAAATGAATTCTATCCCAGCTCATTCCCCAGCTGCCCACCAAATAGGATGAATTTGGCCTTTGGAAGACCATGGACTTTGAAATTATTCAGATTTCTTATTTGTTAGTTGTGATGGCCTTGAACAATCTAACCTTTTTGTGCAACAGTGTTCTAATCTATAAACCAAGGGTAACAACTACTCTACTGGGTTATTGTGAAGGTATAATGAACAAGCATATGTAAAAGTGTTGGGACAGTATAGGTATTGTACATATTAGTTTCAATGCCTTTTGTCTCCCAAGTCATGGGCAAAGCACAGAGGTATGAAAGTTTACCCTTGTTTGTGGGACACCGATTAGACTTGAGGGATGAAGTGTAACATAGATAGATTTAGAAGTTGGAGTATAAGGCTAAACATTTATATTAGGCTTCATGAAGGTTCTAATTATCATAAGATGTTCAGATTTTTAATATTGTGTTTGATGGGAAATTTACCAGTTACCAATTGTTACATAGCAAACAACTGCAAAACTTTATGGCCTAGAATAATTTACACAAGCCAAAGGGTTTGCTGACTAGTAATGCTGATCTGGGCTAGGCTCTACTGAATTTGGCTGGACTTGCTCATTGGTGGCTGGGTAGGATAACCTTTCTCACCTGTCTGATGGTTCACTAGCTGTTAGCTGAAGTGAAAGAGGTTAGTGAGCCTGGTATATCCATTTGGTCAGCTTAGGCTTATTAACACATGGTAGCGGGTTTCTTGAGAGAGAGAGGAGCTAGACTGCCTCTTGGTGAGTGGACTGGCAACACCATCACCTTTGCAGAGGGTCCTGGGTATAGTATATAGTGGAGAATTGTGACCGTTGTTTGTTTTGCAATATATAGCGGAAAGCTATCTAAAGTTTTGTAATGAATGGCAGGATCAGATTTATGTTTAGAGAAATGTCTCTAACAGCAGTGAGGGGGAAAAGGGTAAAGCAGACAAAAAGCAAGAAGAGCCATTAGAAGACTTAAGCAATTGTACTGGGAACAATTATCATGTGAATATTCTGAGCATTTTTTCTACCCCTGAGGATGGAAAGAGTATATTGACCTCATTTACTTATTTTCTTCTCTATCCATCACCCACAGGGGGATTTCTGTCATTGCCAGAAATCTGTGTAAGGCCGCAGACAGAGAATGAGAAAAGGCTAGGGTTGAATTGGGTGAGAGAGGATTTCCAAGAGCACTTTTTTCTCTGTAGTTTGTGAGAGGGTGGTATGGTAGGAGTTGTGGTGTGAAAAGGTGATAGGAGACAAAAAAGTTTTATAAATGTTGTCATGGCTGTATACCACCTTTATTGTATTCAAGAAATAGTGAAAAATGTAACGTGCTAGGTATTTTCCATTGACTCTTTCAAGTTCACTTTCTATAGGTAGTTTTCTACTCTGCCCTCTTCTCACAAGGCTGATCTAAGATGGATCACGTCTGGACCATCTTGTCTGTTGGCTTCCGGTTTGGCAACAGGAACCTAGAAGTGAGGAAGCTGAGATTGGAGTGTGCATTCCCTCAATCTGCCAGCTAGCCAGCCAGACAGCAAGCAGACAAAAAAGACCATCTTTTGTACTTTTGTTAGGGAATGCTCTTATTTCCAACTCCATACTTATTATTCCAGAGAAGTTAAATATTTTTGTCCAGGTTTTCACAAGTTTTTTAAATGCCTGTTATCATAATTACAGCAATTTTTATGAGGAAGGTCATATTATTTTTATTTTATACACATGGAAACTAAAGTTTCAAGACTGCTTGAGTTGTCTACTACCCAAGGTTGTGTTTTTCCCTAAGGCTTTTAAAAGCCTCACTGGAAGAGAATTTTTGTATCTAAAATTAATTTTGGATCTCTTAAACTCTCAGAAGAACACAACACACACAGAGAGAGAGACAGAGACAGAGAGACAGAGATAGAGAACAGTGTTTAATTTTCTTTCCCAGGCTCATTTAAATGAATTAAGGTTAAAATTATTCTTTTAACCTTTTACCTACCATTCCTGAAAGTAAATTTAGATAAGCAAAACAGAGATAGTAGCAAATTATCTTACTTTCTAAAAAAAAATAGAAGAAAGTAATTTTTGTATGACTGCTTATACATAAGTAAGCCTGCAAACCAAGTTTTTTTTCCCCCTTCTTAACCTGTGCAATAATAAAGTTTTACTTGTTTGGAAAAACTGTTCTTGAGACATCTGATTGTCAGAGAATCTTTTAAATCTTAAAGAAATACTATAAAAATTTACTCTGGCTGTTGGCATAGTGGCTAAGATGCCAGCCTACTAACCCAAAGGTTGCTGGTTCGATTCCCAGCAGGGCACATAACCAGGTTGCAAGCCAGGTCTCCAGCCAGATCCGTGGCCAGAGGCAGGTGAAAGGCAACCATACATTGAAGTCTCTCTCTCTCTCTGCCTCTCTCCCTTCCCCTCTCTAAAAAAATAATAAAATATTAAAAAATATATTAAATTAAAATTCATATAAACAATCAAACATACAGGAATGTTACTAAAACACAGTCTATGTGTAGTTTATGAGAAAATTTAAAAACAAATGTTTTACAAGTCTTTTATATAGATAAGGCCATTTATTCCCTTTAATTTATAACTTACAATGTCATCAATATCTATATCTTTCCTAATATTTTAATTTTTTAAAATATTTTTTATTATGATATAGTTGTCCCAATTTCTTTTCCTTTTGTTCTTGTCCACCCAGGAACCCCCTCCCACAATCCCACTCTCCTTAGTAAAAGTTCATGGGCCATGCATATGAGTTCCCTGACTTCACCCTTTCCTGTGTTATTCTTAACTTCTCCCTGCCTATCTTGTACCCAGCAATTATGTTTCCTAATCTCTGCATCATTTGCCCATTTATCCTCTCCCCCTTCCCAGCTGATAACCCTCCGAACAACCCCTATACCTATGATTCTGATCCTATTGTTGCTTGCTTAGTTTGTTTTTGTTTTTATTTTTTAATTCTATTGATAGTTGTGAGATTTTAATGTCATTTTAATGTTCGTAGTTTTGATCCTCTTTTTAAGTCCCTTTAACATTTCATATAATGGCTTGGTGATGATCTCTTTCAGCTTTACTTTGGGAAGCATTTTATCTGCCCTTTCATTCTAAATGATAGCTTTGCCGAATAGAGCAATCTTGGTTGTAGGTCCTTGCTTTTCATCACCTTGAATACTTCTTGCAAGTCCCTTCTTGTCTGCAAAGTTTCTTTTGATAAATCAGTTGATAGCCTATAGTTTTCCTTCATTATTTTTTCACATAAGTTTTCAATTTCTTGTTCTTCCTCTTTTTCTGGAACCCCTATGATTTGGATGTTGGCATGTTTAAAGTCATCCCAGAAGTTTCTATACCTCTCCTCATTTTCTTCAATTCTTATTTTCTTATTCTGTACTGGTTAAATGTTTATTTCTTCCTTTTTTCCCCCAAATTATTGATTTGAACCCTAGTTTCCTTACTTTCACCATTGATTTTATGTGGATTTTCCTTTGTTTCACTTAGCATAGCCTTCACTTCTTCTCCTCTGTGTTTCCCATACTCAAGCATATCTGTCAAGTCTGGGAGCATCATTATTACCAGTGTTTTGAACTCTTCATCTGTTAGGTTGGCTATCTCCTCATTGCTTAGCTCTCCCACTAGAACCTTGATCTATTCCCTCTTTTGGACCACACTTCTGTCTCCTCAACTTGACTTGACAGGCTTCTGTTTCTTAGGTAGAGCTGTTGCTCCTTGTTATGTTGTAAGGGGTAAAGCCTTAGGTATTTATCAGTTCAGGATAGCCCATTTCACGGTGTTGTGTCACTGCATATAGAAGAAGGGTCTGAGAGGGAACAATGCTGCCTGCTCAGCACTCACCCCTTAACCAGGTGCTTCTCCCACTTCCCGTATGGGACTGGCATCTCTCTAGCTGTTGCTCTAGCTGTGGTTCCCAGAGTGGGTAGGTCTGTGGATATTTTAGGACCCTGTGGGCCCTCTAAATAAATGGACTCTGTTGAGAGACTGGCAGTTCCTTCTGCTACCCCAGCCCCCACTGGTCTTCAGAGTTAGAAGCAATGTGGCTTTATTTTCCCCCGGCACTGGAATTGTGAGCTGTGTGGTCTGGTCTAGTGCTGGGAGTACTCCCCAGGTGTTCCTCACAACATTTTTTAATGTGTGGCTACATTTTCCATTACTTGACCACAACTGCTATCCCATAATTGCCATTTCACCGCCACACTGTGTCCTGTTTGTCCTAGCTCTGCCCCTCCTACCTGTGTGGATGAGTATTTCTTTATTTCTTTGTCGGGCTTCCATGTGGCTTGACTTTCTGGAACTTCTGGTTACCTCCAGTTTTGAGGTGGTTGTATTCCTTCTTAATTGTGGAGGGAGATACAGTGTGTCTACTTACACCTCCATCTTGGCTGGAAGCCTAAATATTTAAATCTTTATTCAGATCTCCCCTTTTTACCACTGTGGACTAGTATAAGCTACTAACATTTGGTAAACTCAAGGTGAATTCAGAACAGCTGTTGAATCAGTAATACTAATGCCTCAGGTACAATGCTCTGTCAGCCTCAAGAGTAACATTAGATCAATTGAAAAATGGGATTGAGCTGTGTCTTGTCTCATCTTGTTATGTACATTATTGGAAAATAAGACTGTTTAAATGGACATATCTTCCCCAGCTCCTGGCTACCAATTGCCACAACCACATTGCATAGAAAGATATATTTATTTAGTGAGTCTGATATAAAATATATATTAATTTGTGCACTTTGAAATTACCTAAAATTGCAATTGGTTTGCAAATGACTTCTAATTCTTTCACCAAAGATGGAAGGTGAGTACATTTTCAAATTTAGGCATTTGATTTCATTTCAGTTAATTCTGTTTCTAAGTGCAAGTGATATTTAAAATGGCACTTTACAATTTTGAAACAAAATGTGTTCTGTAGATTACCATGAGTGGCTAATTCTGTTTGTACAAATAAGAAGCAATGTCAAAGGGTATCCATGTTCCATGCAGGCAGCTTCAATCATACATGATGTGAGAAATTATTAAGTATACTTCACCAAGGAAAGGATGAGTTTTAAAATAATGTTTCATTTATGGAGTAATTTTGACCTATTAATGTTATTAGCATTCAAATCATGACTCCTTGTCTTTTAATTCTAGATCTTTGGGATAATGCTCTATCCTATTAGCCTATTTACCTCAAATGAACCATTACAAGCTGATAACTTCATTGGATATTAAAGGAGAAATAAGCTGAAGACAAAATTTTCCTATCAGGAATTGGTTCTTAGGTTTTTTGGTGCCCAATCAAATCTTCTAATATCATACACATGATATTTCCAGGAATTATGTACCCCTGAGTTTCAGGATAAAGATGAAATTAATATTAAAGTATCAATCATCCCTTGATGAATGTGTTGCATGTGCAAGAAGAAAATCTTTGTTATGTCACTCAGAATTTGGAGTTGTTAATGCTGCATAATCTACTCAGTTCTGACAAATATGCTGAATGATCCCATTCATATTTCTAATACCACTTATACACTGATAACAATCAAATGTATTATATTATATTGCTCCCCTCACATATGTATAGCTGATAGGAACATAAAGTGATACAATCACTTAGTGAAACAATTTGGCAGTTTTTAAAAAAAGTAAATTATACATCTATTATACAACTCAAATTCTATATATTTACCTAAGGGAAATGCAGACATATGTTCACATAAAAACATTTGCAAATGTTCATTAAGAGCCAAACTTGTAGTAAAATGTCCAAAATATAAATGGAATACTACTCAGTAATGAAAAGCAATGAATTATTGATGCATACAGCAATATGGATGAGTCTCTGAGGCATTCTACTAAGTAAAAAAATCACACAAAAGAATCCATCTTGGCTGATTTTATATATGGGAAATTGGTAGAGACAAAATGCAGATCAGTATCTACATGGGGTTGGCAGTGGGACTATTCTAAGAAAACTGGAATGTGACAATGATTTCAGAGCTTCAAAATCTTACTAAATATTATTGAACTATACATTTAAAAATAAGTGAACTTACGGTTTGTAAATTTTACTTCAATAAAGTTATATATATACACACACACATATATATACATACACACACATATATATATAGCCCAATTTTTTTCTGCCTTATAGATATATATTTTCTAGATGTATTTCTGCTTAACCCACATTTAAAAAGTATACAGAACTAAACCATGTATTTCCTTTATGAATCACCCTAAATTACGGTTCTGAACTGGCATTGTATATTGTATTGCTACACAGAAAATTGCTCAAGCCAGAAATACTGGGATTTCTCTAAACTACTTGTTCTATTTACCCCTCTACCCAGGCAATGTTGATTCTGTCCTTTCAATATATCTTCACCTCCTGTCATTTCTAAGTTTCATTCATTTATCTGCTTACTTTTTCTTATCTCTGGCTTTACTCAATGTGCTCTCAATTTTAATGATGCAATATTTGGAAAAAAATATTTTTAAAGTCTATTTATCCAGAGCCTAAAGATTCTATTAATGACTCAACTATGTCCATATTATAAACTATATAAGTGTATAGTGACATATTTCCCCATATCACAGAACATAAATACATTGGACTATGTTATAAACTATTCAATATTTAATTAAAATACTGAAAAAAATAATACAATTCCAGAATGTACAGTCATTCTGTACATTCCCAACTGCTAAAAAACAAAACAAAAAAATCAGCTGGTCTGAAAGAGATGTTTGGGATGTAGAGCTTCTAGGTTTTAAGGCCTCTGATTCAGGGTGACCTTAACCTTTAACTTAAATATCAGTTTACTCTGAGATGGTGATGAACAGCCCCCGGCCCTTGGACCACTCTCCAGTCAGCCTCACTTCAAAACATTGTTTTCAGCTATTTTCAAAAGCAGAATCCTTCAATTCATTTAAACCATTGAGTTGAGAGTGGAAAATAACTCTGGAATATGCTCCTGAATAGAGGTGGCCTTTAGATAGTGTGGATCTAGCTGATTTGGGGAAGACTTGCCGACTGCTTCCTGGGACAGGTTAGGCTGCCTTCTCCTTCCTCAGGGCAGGAGAATGGCCTGTCTGGGGGGCTCAGAAGCCTGCAGAGTGCAGCACAGCTGTGTCCCCAGAGAACACCGTATGTGTGGCGATACTCTGGATTTTGTTAATAAAATACTGTTTTTCATTTTCTCGTTATATTGTGACATTTTTAAGGGTTGAAATATCTATGGGTGTGTGTGTGTTTAATAAGTTTTTGGTGTTTAAAAAATTTTACAAAGTGAGTTATTTACATTTTGAGATCTACTTAAGGTTATATGCTGAATTTGAGTTTTATGTTGAATTTATGTGCCCTCACTTAGAAATGATTCTGAGTGTATTCCACACTTGTTAAAAACATCAGGATGGAAAACCCTTCCATCCTAGGAAAGATTTCAAGGTATTAGGGACATTGAGCATCCTTTCTTTTGTTCCAATTTGGGCTTTTATTTTCTTGCGGCTTTCCGGCTTTCTGGTAGAATGTCTTATAATAGCATGGCACTGAGAAAACCATTAAGGAATGATTTCAAGGCTGTGCCCTTAGGATAATAAAAGAGGAGACAGGGTGGGAAGTCTTCCCAGGCCTGACTCCCAGCCCTTTGGTTGGAGCCACCGCCACATCTAACTACATGCATTTCTGCCCATGCCTCTTTTCTTTTCAAAACACTGACTCCTTCTCTTCCCCTAGGATAACCTATTTTAATCAGGACGTTTTGCTATAATCATCCTACCTGGAGAGACCCCATCCTAAAGAACAAAAGAAATTCAGGTCTGGACCTTGGTCATTGTTTGAGTAGAGAAGAATCTGGGAGTAAAGTGTAGACCACAACTCAACTCGCATCTTAATAAAACCCCAGTAAATGTTATGCAATAAACAGGACAAAAATTGAGCAGATAGTCTCATCTTTCTCTGGAATGGTAATCATTCTGCCTTTCATGTATTACCCTGCCCTGCCAGCCAGCTAGTCAGGAGATCCACAGTGATGAGTGATGAGGGAAGATAGTAGGTTTGACTCAGCTCTAGCACAGGGACTGGTTTCCAAAGGACCCTTCAGCAGTGTTGCAGTGAGGCTGCTCAGGTATGTCCTCTGCAGCTCCTTTCTGCCCTCTTAATGAGGAATGATGAATACAGGGCTTGTGGCATTGCTCAAAAATGAAACAAGAAAAATGAATAAATACTATGATACTATATACATAAGAGAGCTGACAGATTATAAAGCTCTCCCCATGTTGTTTTCTTTCAAATATTCTCATACTGAACATCTTAGTGGATGGAAAAAGTGCAAGATTTGTTAATGTTTTTGTACTTGGTAAAGTAGATTTTATAAATTAAATATTTTTACATGGAGAGAGAGGACAAACAAAATTGATGTGAGAAAGAAACTTTGGTTGGTTGCTTCTCATATGTTGCTCCTCATATGCAACCCGATGAAGGGCCAAACCTGCAACCCAGGAACATGACTGGAAATTGAACCAGAAACCTTTCACTTTTCAGGGCAATGCCTGACCAACTGAGTCACACTTATTAGGGTAGGGCTGCTTTTTATTTATAATAAAAAAAAGTTGTGGAATTGAAATATTTTATTTAAAAAATGTACCTCTTGAAAACTCTCCCAAATGCTCTTAAGGTACAAAATTTCTGAACTTAATTTATTCAAGATGTGTATATTTGCTGAATTCATACCATGTGCCAGGAATAATATCAAGGGCCTGAGATAAAGGGGTGAGAAAAATAATAACTCTTGTTTCTCCTCTAATAGTTCCTATTCTGTTTACAGCTTAGTAGAGATATAAAGGTATTAATTATTTCTCCTCTAATAGTTCCTATTCTGTTTACAACTTAGTAGAGAAATAAAGGTGTTAATAGCACAATCTCACAAATGTAAAACAAAGTTCTACAAAAACCTATGGAAAAGAAATTTGGTTTGATGACAGAGAGGGTCCTTGCGAAGTGAAAATTTAGATCGGGGATTTATTGGATAAGGAGAACGTTAACCAGATCAAATGGAGAAGTGACGAGTTTTCTTGGCAAAAAGAACAGCACTAGAAAATACTTGGTGTTGGGAGGGGTCAGAGCATGTCTAAGGGACAAGCAAATGAGTCTGGAGTGGGGAAAGTCAGGAGTACGTGGTACGAGATTGTTGAAAGAGACATGAGATCATTTTATTAATCTTAGAGCAATGGAAAGCCATTTAATTTAAGAAGGGTGACATGGTCAAATTTGTGTTTTAAAAAGACAGGCTAGGCAATACAATACAAGAAAAAAATGATCAATAAATATCAAAAGGAAAGAGAAAATTGACATTATTTACTGATGATAATGATAAAGACTACTATAAAACTCCAAAAGAATCAATAAACTAAGTATTAAGTAGGAGAATTAGAAAGGATGATAAATCAAGATCAGCATACAAAGATCAATAGTTTTCCTCCATAATAATAATAATTTAGAGAACATTTAAAATAACTTTAAATACTACAAGTTATTAGGAATGTATCAACAAGCATCCCCATTAAAATCTCAGCTTCTGGCAGTTCCCGAAAAAGATGGTGACAGAGTAGAGAGCAGTGCTGATGGCGTTCTCGAGTACCAGAGCAGCTGGACAGGATAGGGAGCACGAGATGTCTGCAGGTCCCTAAGAACTGGAGTGGTAGCATCTGGACTCAGGGGAGCACAGCCCAGAGGCAGCAGAGACCTACAGGAGAGCAGGTGAGACAGTTCTAAACCGGCCAGCAGGCCGAGGTCAGCTCTGGGCAGTGGCGGCTCTACCCAGAGGGGCGTGTTTAACTGAAGCAGCTCCAGGCTCCCTGGTGACTAGAAATCTGAACAGTGAAGTGCGGGCAGTGAGGGCAAATGCCGGAGGGAACAAGGAATTGAACTCCTGTAGGGGAGGGACTGTGTGAGAGCCTAGCTCTGGCGATTGAGAGAGAGAAAGTGCCTCCTAGGGCCAGAGCAGGAGGAGAAGAGACCCATGGGGAGCAGGGGAGTGGGGAAATGCACTGGCCAGGGCGACTTGAGGGCCACAAAATCTCGAAACTGTGCACCAGAAACTTGCAGCTGGTGCAACTGGCACACCCATTGCAGGTGACAGAGGCCTCCTGGAGGAGCTGGAGGGGGAGGCATAACCTTCGCTGGTTGAGTGTGCTGCAGACCCCCTGGGGAGCCTGGTGCTCATCAAGAGGCTGAGGTGAAAACCTCCTCAAAGAGCTGGATTGCCTGGAGGGTTAGCCTTTGCCCGGGGGAGCCAAGGGCTGTTTGTGGACGGGGGCTACCTCCTCCAGCCAGCCATCACAGGAGCCAGTGAGGTTGCAGGCCACCCTGCATTGGAGCCAGGTGCCCATCGCAGGCAAGAACCTCCTCCAGGAGCCTGGAGGGGGAGGAGCAGCTATAGACACCACAGAAGCACCCTGCAGGTATTCACACAGAACCAGTGAGAGAAGGGAGGGCCCCAAAATACCAGCAGCCCAGAAACTCAGCTAGGCTACTGGAGGCTCAGCTTACCTGGGGGCTGGCACTCAGAATCAGCTCTGACTGTTTCAACCATAGGCCCTGGCACTCCAAGACCACACAGCTAGACTGTAGACTGCAGAGACCTGATGAGGAAAAAGAGGCAGACTCAGGAAATGAATTGCTGCTAATCTCAAGCATCTGAGTTACACTGAGAGCTACATGAACTATTAATCCCTAACATAGCCTTTTCAAAAGTTACTTCCAACCCTCACAATTAGTGCATTTTAAGTAAATACTGTTTATACCATAGTGTATTCCAACTCACATATTTTTACTCCTCCTCTATTTCAATCCACCTGAATACCCAAGACCCTCCTCCTACTCTTGTTTTAAAGTCTACTCACTCTCCTGCTACAACTCATTCCCAGTCCTCAAAGTATTCCTCCCCTTCCCAGCCACTTAAACCCTTTCTTTCTTTTCTTTTCTTTTCTCTTTCTTTCTTTCTTTCTTTCTTTCTTTCTTTCTTTCTTTCTTTCTTTCTTTCTTTCTTTCTTTCTTTCTTTCTTTCTTTCTTTCTTTCTTTCTTTCTTTCTTTATTTTTTGTGGGTACACTACTAGGGACTACACATTTATTTTTTTCTGCAAAAGCACACAGGTCCTGGCTCCACCTGGACCAATCAAGGCTCATTAAGGGTGGACAGGGAGGCAGACACAGCAACTATATAGGCTTATACTGTTCACTCGCACTTGAGGCATTCTGATTTTCCCTCTCCTCATTTCTATGTAAGAGATAAGTTGGCTTTCTCTCTTTTATCCCCACTATCTTTGCTACTTCTTTGAACCCTTCAAAATTATCTATATTTTAGTCAACTTAATCATTTTCCCCCTCAAATAACAGTTGTATCACATCTATAGCCCTATTAAGACTGGCTCAGTTGCAGCTGAGGGTGTGATTAAAAGTGGGGGTTACCTTGGAGGGTATGGGTATATAGCTAGGTTCATAGGCAGTCTAAAGGGGGATTAAAGAAGAAAGACATCTCTGAAGGTGTGGTTATTTTGCCTGGACTTGTGGTTCTGTTTTAGGAGCAGCTCAAAAACAGTGTATGAGAAGGGACAGAAGGAGTATCTCTCAATCAGCCAACTGGAGGGAAAGGAGCAACATATACAACCAATTCAAAATACAACCAGATAGCCCAAGTTGACACCATAAAGGCCACCCCAAGAGCAACAAATTGGGAAATCTAGGAGACTGCAACACTGAACCCACAAATCTCCTCTCACAGAAAGGTGTGCCACAAAGGCAGGGATTCAAAGCAGGTTAATCCAAGACAAAAACAAGCAACAGACACCCAAAATGGGGAAAAAAGAATCAGTTTATCATCAAAAGGAAAGGAGGAATACTCAGAAAGATCACTAAACAAGATAGGCAAACAAACTATCATATATAGAATTCAAAATAATGATGATGAAGCTCAATGAGCTCAGCCAGCTCAAAAAAAACTATAAACAACTTCAGGGAAGTTACAAGGAACTTACTGAGAGCCACACCAGCATTAAAAAGGATTTACAAACTATCAGTAAGAGCCAGGAGAAAATGAAGAATACAATTTCTGAATTGAATACAGTAGAAGGTATCAACAACAGGCTCGGGGAAGCAGGGGACTGGATCAGCGAGTTGGAGAACATAAAAAAAATATTCCAAGATAGTTCAAGAGAATGAAAAAAGGCTGAACAAGAATGAAGAGGTTTTAAAAGAGCTGCAGGACAACATGAAATGCAACAATATCCATATCATAGGGATACCAGAAGGAGAAGAGAAACAAGGAATGGAAAACCTGTTCAAAAAAGTAATGATAGAAAACTTCCCTAACATGATGAGTGAAAGCATTACTCAAATTCAGGAAACACAGAGGATCCCAATGACCCACTCCAAGATGCATCATAATTAAAATGGCAAATTTCAGAGACAAAGAGAGAATCCTAAAAGCATGAAGAGAGAAATAGCCTTATTGGAGCCCTCTTATATGTTATTTGCTATCAAATGATTATTCAACAGGAACAATACAAGCCAGAAGGGAATGGCAAAAAAATATTCCAAGTAATGGGAAACAAAGGCTTGCAACCAAGAATACTGTACCCAGCAAGGCTTTCATTCAAAATGGAAGGAAAAATAAGGAGTTTCCCAGACAAAAGAAGGCTAAAAGAATACATTCCTACCAAACCAGCATTGCAAGAAATGCCAAATGGTCTGCTTAAAAAAAAAAAAAAAAATTGAAGACACAGAGACAAAAAGGAACACAGGTACAAAGTGGGAAAATGGCAATAAATAAGTATCAATCAATAATAACCTTAAATGTAAACAGATTAAATGCACCCATCCAAAGACATAGGGTAGCCGAATGGTTTAAAATGCATGACCTACATATATTCTGTCTTCAAGAGACCTACCTTAGAACAAAAGATTGACACAAATTGAAAGTGAAGGGATGGAAAAATACATATCAAGCAAATGGACATGAAAAAAAGGCTGGAGTGGCAATACTTATTTCAGACAAAATAGATTTTATGGTGAAGGCCATAAAAAGAGATAAAGAAGGACATTTCATAATACTTGAGGGAACAATCCATCAAGAAGAAATAACTCTGGTAAACATATATGCACCCAACATAGGAGCTCCAAAACATATAAGGAAAATCTTGGAGGGCTTCAAGTCCTTCTTGAAGACAGCAACACACTAATACAGGAATTTAATACCCCATTATCAACAATGGACAGATCTTCCAAACAGAAGATCACCAAGGATGTTGCAGCATTGAACAACACTCCAGAAGAAATAGACCTAACTGATATATACAGAACCTTTCACCCTAAAGAAACAAAATACACATTCTTTTCAAATGCACATAGAACATTCTCAAAGATAGACAATCTGGTAGGTCACAAGACAAGCCTCTAAAAAGACAGGAAAATTGAAATCACACCAAGCATCTTCTCAGATCACAATGGCTTGAAACTAGAAACCATTCTCAAGGGAAAACAAAAACATTCTAACTCATGGAAACTGAATAACATGCTTTTAAGTAATGAATGGGTTACCAGTGAGATCAAAGATGAGATCAAAAAGTTTCTGGAAACAAATGACAATGAACACACAACAGCGCAAAACCTATGGGACACAGCAAAGGCAGTCTTTGGAGGGAAGTTCATAGCAATACAGGCCTACTTAAAAAGGTCAGAAGAAGCTTATAAAAACAACCTAACCATAAAGCTGCAAGAACCAGAGGAGCAACAACAAACAGAGCCCAGAGCAAGTAGATGGAAGGAAATCATCAAGGTCAGAGCAGAACTAAATAATGTAGAGACTAAAACTACAATCTGAAGAATCAACAAGTCCAGGAGCTGGTTCTTTGAAAAAATAAACAAGCCTTTGTCAAAAAATTGACAAGCCTTTATCCAGACTCATCAAGAAAAAGAGAGAGAGGACCTAAATAAACAGAGTCAGAAATGACAGAGGAGAAATCACAACTAATACTTCAGAAATACAAAGGATTGTAAGAAATTACTACAAACAACTATATGACAAGAAATATGGCAACCTGGGTGAAATGGACAAATTTCTGGAAATGTATTATCTACCAAAACTGAATCTAGGAGAAGCAGAAAATCTGAATAGGCCAATAACAACTAGTGAAATTGAAGAAGTAATCCAAAATCTCCCAAGGCACAAGAGCCCTGGACCAGATGGCTACACAGGTGAATTCTGCCAAACATTTAAAGAAGAACTACAATTCTTCTCAACCTATTCCAAAAAATCCAAGGAGAGGGAAGACTCCCAAACTTTCTATGAGGCCAATATTATTCTAATCCCAAAACCAGGTCAAGACACAACTAAGAAAGAAAACTATAGGCCAGTATCTCTGATGAACATAGGTGCTAAGATTCTCCACAAAATATTAACTCTATGGTCAATTAATATTCAACAAAGGGGGATGGAACATAAAATGGAGTAAAAACAGTCTCTTCAACAAGTGGTGTTGGAAGAACTGCATAGCAACATGCAAAAAGATAAAACTAGACCACCAGCTTACACCATATACCAGAATAAACTCAAGATGGATAAAGGACTTAAACATAAGCAGTGCCACCATAAAGGTCCTGGAGAAAAATATAGGCAGTAAACTTTTAGCTATCCTATGCAGTAATATGTTTACTGATACTTCACCAAGGGTAAAGGAAATGAAAGAACAAATAAACAAATGGGTCTAGATCAAATTGAAAAGTTTCTGTTCAGCTAAAGAAAACACCAGCACAATTAAAAGGGAACCAACTGTATGGGAAAACATATTTCCTGATGATACCTCAGACAAGTGTTTGATATCCAAAATATATAAAGAACTAATGCAACTCAACACCATGGAGACAGCCCAATTCAAAAATGGGCAAAAGACCTGAACAGACAACTCACTGAGGGAGACATACAAAGGGCCCAAAGGCATATGAAAGAATTCTCAACATCACTAGCTGTCAGAGAGATGCAAATTAAAACCACCTCACACCTGTCAGCATGGCAATCATCAACAAATCAACAAATGAGTATTGGCGAGGATGCGGGGCAAAGGGAACCCTGGTGCACTGTTGGTGGGAGTGCAGGCTGGTGCAGCCACTATGGAAAACAGTATGGAGTTTCCTTAAAAAACTAAAAATGGAACTGCCTTTTGATCAAGCAATTCCACTACTAGGACTATACCAGAAGAACCCTGAAACACCAATTCATAAGAACCTATGTACCCCTATGTTCATAGCAATGGTATTTACAATAGCCAAGTGCTAGAAATAGCTTAAGTGCCCATCAGTGGATGACTGGATCAAAAAACTTTGGTATATTTACGCAATGGAATACTACATAGCCGAAAGAAAGAAGGAACTCCTACCCTTTGCAACAACATGGATGGAACTGGAGAGTATTATGCTTAGTGAAATAAGCCAGTCAGTGAAAGACAAATACCATATGATCTCACCCATTACAATGAACAAAACAACAAGCAAAACAGAACCAGATACATGAATAGAGTGAATAGACCTTCAGTGGGCAAGGGGGAGGTGGGAGCAGGGAGGAAGAGGCAGAGAAGGGTAGCAGTTTAATCAAGAAACTAGTATGGAAGAACCATGGACATGGACAAGTGGGATTGACTTTGTGGGAGAGTGGGTGGGTGGGGAAGGGGAGAGAGGGGAGTAAAAAGGGGATGGATGTAATATAACAACAATAAAATTAAATTTAAAAATATGTAATGTTTGTGATAAAAAGAGGAACATAGATGCGTCTTTATAAAATAAGTTCTAGTTTCATTTCATAGTGATGAGCATTAATGATGAGCATTAATGATACAATGTGTCTTCAGCAACAGTAATGTGATCTTAAAATATTGGTGGTTTTTATAGTTTCAAATATGAGGAAATGCTAATACTACTATGGTTTGTAATCCACATTTATAATAGAAAGAAATGCTAAATTTCAAAGTGTTAATGCAAATGAAGATACAATTTTTTTCATTAAAAAAAATTTCAGCTTCATCTCAACAGTGTGTCTTGTTCACTGCTGTATCCTCAGTGCCTAGGATGCTGCATGGAACACAGAAGATGCTCAAAGGATATTTGTTCATTAGTTGAAGGAATAGAAGCACAGGATCTTTATGATGAAGATTTACAACTCTATGGAAGAACATAAATATGTCTATATCAATATAAATATACGTATCTTGCCCATAGATACTACTGTGTATTAATTGATACTGAAAATATGCCAGTTATTCTTAGATAATTTTATAAATTCAATCCAAAAAGCAGTAGTTTAGGAGGAACTTAGAAAACTGATTATACCTCTAAATAACATACTCATGTTTCTTCTGCTTGATAATCAGTTTTAACAAGGCAGTTGTTATAGACTCCCTGCTGTGCATGATTAGGATTTAACTCACCAATATTGTCATTCCCTTCTTTCTGCTACTCTAAATTTTATTATTTATTGGAAATTTAAACAATATATTTTTGCTTCTCTTGTTCTTTAACTTAATTATTGCAAACTCTCATTAATGTAATATGACACTATTAGACCCTTCTAGTATCTATCTTCTCTTCCTATCATATATATCTCCTGGTGACTCTGAGATGTAACATCTATGGCATAGTTACATTTCATTCTGTTTTGTAATCAAAATAAGTATTCTAAAGCTTCCTCTAAAGGTTTAAATAAATTATTATCAGTTCCTAGCATGGTACATGGAATAAATCCAGTGAATAAATAAAAGTAAAAATCTATATACAAAATTTTTCTTTTTAATGTAAATATTGCTAAGGATTATATTTCCTTCATTATTAATCCAAAATGATGACTCCTGTGTCATTCAAAAGAGGATTTCCTAGCAATAAAGTCAAATATATTTTTTCACACTTGAAACAATTATGTAATCTCATAACATGTTTTATTTTCTTGTACACGTTTTTTATTCCCCAACCCCCTGAAATCTATATATCTCCCTCTCCCCAACTCTCTCTGGCAGAGGGAGGGAAAGATCAGTATTAGAGGGAAACATTGGTCAGTTATCTCTCATATGTACCTGACAGGGGACTGAACCCACAACCTAGGTATGTGCTCTTACTGGGAATCAAACCCACAATCTTTTGATTTATGGGATGATACTTTAACCAACTGAACCACACCAGCCAGGGATATTCATTTTTCTTTTAAAAAAAATGTTTAAAAAAAAAAGATTTTATTTCATTATTTTCAGAAAGAGGGGAAGAGAGAGAGGCAGAGAGGGAGAGAGACATCAATGTATGGTTGCTTTTCACCTGCCTCCAGCCACAGACCTGACTCGAGACCTGGTTTGCAACCTTGTTATGTGTCCTGGCTGGGGAATCGAACCTGTGACCTTTGGGTTCGCAGGTCGGCACCTTGTCGACTATGCTACCAGTCAGGGCTTTATACATCTTTCTTTTTAAAAAGTATTTTAAAAAATCTTTACCATATCCTCAAGTTTATATTATCTCTTAATCATAGTACCCATTGCATGGAGTCTCCCATTTTGGGGGAACCTCTCTCAGAGCCATTTGGTTACAATCTATGGGGATTGTTCTCCAGCCCTGAAATTTATCTTGGGGTTTCCCTTTGTTGCTTGCTCAGTTGCGCCTACCACTTCTTGAATTGTTTTTTCTCCCTTGTTTTGTTAAATATATGTAGCCTCAAGAATGGGTGTGTGAGAGGTAATCTTTCTGAGTTCCCACATGTTAGAAAATAATGTGGTGATTCAGTTCCTAATCAGAGCGCTTACCCAGGTTGCAAGCCAGGCTTCCAGCCAGGTCCCCAGCTGGAGACAGGTGAAAGCAACCATACATTGATGTTTCTCTTCCTTTCTTCCTCCCCTCCTTCCCTTCTCTCTAAAAATAATAACATCTTTTAAAACCAGAAATAAAAAAAAGTTAGTCTACTTATTGTCAAAACTGGACTCATTGGAATCTTGGAATCTGGCCAGTTAGAGTAGCATTTCTTTCTGTAGTGGAGGAGTGGTGGGGTGGGAGATGGAGGTGTGGGTGTGTAAAAGAGAAGCCTGGAAGATAGTGGTGAAGGTCCTCTTCTTGGGTGTTAGTACTTGACACCAAGAACAAACAATTATTATGTCATGTTCATCATTCTATCCCTCATAGTGCCTTATATGGATACTCAATTACATCATAGTTCCTTAAAGTGGATATTTAGTTAACATTGATTAGAACTGATGGCATTGCTGGGCTCTGAAAGTGGAGCAATAGCCAAGCTGGCATACCTGTTCTTCTGTAACTGTTTTATTTCTTTTTCTCCAATGCATTTATGTCAGTGGTAATTCTTTTAAAATAAAGAGTTCTGGGAAAGAAACCTCCTTCATGATTTTTCACTTGAATTATATGCTCACAGACACTCATAAATGATGTTTACCTTCACTAAGAGCCAACTCCTTAAGTCAACCCCAGCTTTTTACCCTTGACCTATTTTTCAGGTTCACAGCCATGGAGGTTATTGCCTTTTACTTCATCATGCTCTGATCTTGTGTCTTGGATTCAGGTTTTATTTCTTTCTGTACAATTGTTTTCTGTTCTGGCAGAACTTTTGGTGATTAATTTGGGCAGTCTCCTACTTGGCCATATGGAGAGCCCTCCTTGGGAGAGACATCCTGGCTATTACACCAATTCTTCTTAGGATCTGATGGAAAACTGAGCTAAAGTCATTATGAAACTGTAATGTTCCATCAATGGCCATAGCAGTATTTCAGTTAACATTCTTGTATTCCCAGTAGAATCAAGCTATCTGACATCATATATGTGTGTGTGTGTGTGTGTGTGTGTGTACATATGAATGATATACTTTTGAAAGATTACAGTAAAGACACAGATGCAAGCCTGTTTTATTCTCAGCTAAACTGGTATGGAGCTTATCTCATTTTTCTTTTGTAAAGGCCTGATTGTAAGAAATTAAATGTGATGTTTAAAATTTTGTTGAGTATGCCAGAAATTGATTTGATAGTCCCTTCATTGCTTCCCCATTGTAATGGACTAAGAGACAAATCTTCTCTTTTGTCTTCATAAACATTATGGAACTAGGAAATTGTAGTTTTTGTGGATGGCAGCTTCTTTTCTAGAAGACAGATAAATTTAACAAGGCTGAAGGCCCACTCTGCATTTGCCTATCGTAAAACTGCACTGGGCATCTGGGATCCCCTCCATGAGTAAATAAAGCTTCTTTTTAAAAGATGACATAAATGATCAACAGGAGCAGTTTTTCTCATTGAAATTTGTTTTTGAGTACAATTATAATTTACTTTAATTTTGCACAATTAGATTTATTTCTACTTTTACAGAATGTGATACTTCCCCCCAAATAATTTTTTATTATGAAATTGTCAAGGCTCTCAAAAAGATGTAAAGAAATTTTATTTTGCATGTATTTCACTAGAAAAATGCAGCTAAGGTATTGTCTTCTTAAGTCATTTGATACAATTCTTCATTTATATGGCCATGCTGCTAATTTGACACTGGTTCTTTGATTGTTTATTCATTTTTATGGACTACTCTTAATTAAATTCTTTTTAAATATGTAAACCATTTTAAAGATTTCAAAGTCACACTGTATAACAATATATATGAGGTCTGTCCTGAAAATATCGTATGTGCAAACTTTCAATTATATTGGCATTGGCTCCATACTTTTGGGAAAGACCTCTTCATACCTATTTCTCCCTCTTTCCTATAAGTTGTCAATTTTTAGTTTTTCATTTAGCTTTCTCATTTTTCTTTTTGTAAAGATAAGCAAATGCACATATATATTTGAATTTTCCTCCTTTCTTATTAAAAAAAAGTGTATTTCATTATCTACTTTGCTTCTTTCACCTAAAAATATATCTTGACAATTACTTCAGATTAAAACATAGAAATCTTCCTATTTATGGCTGCATAGCACTTCATCTAAGGATGTACCTTTATTTAAATAGCCAGTGAAGTGGTTTTTCCCTATAAAGAAGACTATTTGGAAAAATAGATTGGAAAGCAGCTAGTGAACTCAGAGCTGCACGAAGACCACAAGAATAAACTTCTCTTAACAAGACCAGCCCTCTGGTCTAAGAAGCAGCACCTTCTTGAATTTGTAGACAGTATGGCAACATTTTTCTCCAAATCCTTTGCCTATATTACACTTTTCCTTTAAATCGCGTAACATCAGAGTTTACTAAATTATTTCCTGATTTTCTTAAAGGCTCAAAGCAAAGTGGTTGAGCCAAATGGATCTTTAAACCCTCAATCAAATAAACTAATTTGTTACTAGAAGATGAGTTCCCCTCAACAAACACCATTTATTTTGTGTAGAAGTGATAGGCATGATGTGAATCCCCAAATTTTCATTTCTAGAGCTACCTATATGGAAAACCAAGGAAAATTATATGATTGAGAGGAAGTCTAAAATATGACAAAACAAAAACAAAACAAAAAACACCTTAATTAAATCCAGGGAGGTTTTTAGGCATTGGGAAGAAATCATTTGGAAGAATCCGAAATAAAATTGCAGTTATAAATTCGTGCCTTCAGTGAAGAATTTGCCTTCATTATAAAGAGTTGCTTTCATTTTTAATGACTCATCTTTATTTATGATAACTGCAAATCATCTATATTGAACAGAGCTAGAAAGACATTTCTTTGACTCATTCTTTCTTTTCTCCATCTCTCCCTCCCTCTTTCCTCTCTTACAAATATTTGAGTGATTACCATGTGCCTTGTATTGTGCTAATACTGAATCTCTGCATTTTTCCTCTTCCGGAAAATACTCTTGTCTTCATACAAGAAGCTATTATTATCCTAATTATTTTATATATTTACTAGATTTAAACACCCATGCTTTCTTCTTAGGTCAGAAGGATTCCAGGATCAAATGTATAGATGATTAATGAACTTGAATATCACCACTTTTGAAAATGTTATGTTGTTGATGAAAAACTTGATCTTATGCATGATTTTTATTTTCTCAAAAATTCTGAGCTTTGAAATAGTGATTAAAAAGCATATTTTGAAATGTATTTGCATAAGATACTGAGTTTCTGTCTGAAGTTTCTCATAAATAAATGATCTAATTTTTTCTTAGCTCTTGAAAAAGCCAGTTCCATTTCTGATAAAACTTCTCAAAGTTATCTATCTAACCATCCATGACAAGAGTGGAAGAAATTATTTTACCTGGCCCTACACTTCCATAATTTTGTTTTGATTTCTGATAATGCACAATTTTGTGAAGCATCAGTTTAGCATTTTCCTTTTGTAGGAGAGCTATGAGGTTTTATTATTTTTTTTTTTAAGTTAAAAAATACTGTCATATTTTCTATTTAGAAAATTTCCTATTTGCTTTAACTGCTATAGTTCTTTGGTTATATGAAGCCACCAAAACACTTGGTGCTTGTAAAAAGGAATTGAATGGCAGATAATTAATGCCTCATTTGAATTTTAACAACTGTCTCAACAGAAGATGCACTAAATAGCAAGAAGTACCATAAATGAATGAAATGAGCAAGCTTTTAGATGACAGGCAAGGTGAAATGCTTTAGTAATTCTCTAATATTTAGCATAATTTTGTATTCTGTTTAAAACTGGAACAGATACAATAAAAATAAGTTTTAAAATCTTGAAAAATAATAAAATTTTTTAAAAAATTACCAACTTTACACAGGATGTTCAGTTGGATGCTGCTGAAAAAAGATCAGAAAAATCAAGTCTCTTCAAGGAGCTTTTAAACAACCAGAAAGAAAAAATTGTAAAAGGGATTGTTTTGTACCATGAACTATGTTGGGTAATGAAGAATTACAAAGAGAGTGGTGGACTATCTGGATGAAGGGGTATTTCCTGGATAGGAAAGGCTTAAAGATGGGTCCCTGAAAGAAGAAGAGGGTTTTATAAGTTGATATATGGAGATCGGTGTTTCTCCAAAAATTGTTGAAATATAATTCAACAAATCAATCATGACATATAAGAGTAAAATAGACATTTTAATACAGGCAAAAACTTGGAAAGTTTACCATTTTGCTATCTTTGGATTTCACTGTAAAGTATATCAGCTATACATTTTTTTAATTTTTGTAAAGAGATAATCTTTATCAGGCTAAGGAAATTTCCTTCTATTGGTATTGTGTTATGAGGTCATAAAAAGATGTTGAATTTTGTCAAATGCTTTTTTTATATTAATGAAAATGAGAAGATTTTTATTTCTTTGTAGATATGATTTACATTGGTTAATTTATGAATGTTGAGCTAGCCTTGCATTCTTAGGATAAATCCTGCTTGGTATTGAGGTATTCTTTTTTAATTAAAATTTTAATATTGAATATACTAGGGTGATATTGGTTAATAAAGTTATGTAGGGTCATGTGTACAAATCTATTGTACATACAGTATCTATATATTGTATTGTGTGTTCACCACTTTAAGTCAAGTCTCCTTTTTTCCATCACCATTTATTTGCCACTTTAACCTCTTCTACCCACCCCAAACCCCAACCCCCCTTTTCTCTGGCCTCTGGTAAACTCCATACTGCTGTCTGTGTCTATGAGATGTTCGTGTATATGTGTGTGTGTGTGTTTTTTTCCCCTTAATCCCTTCACCTTTTTTAACCAAGTCCTACAATCTCCTTCCCCTCTGACACTTGTCAGTCTGTTCTCTATTTATAGGTCTATTTCTATTTTGTTTGCCAATTTATTTTATTGATTATATTTCACATATGAGTGGAATCATATGATACTTGTATTTCTCTGACTGGCTTATTTCGCTTAGCATAATGTTCTACAGGTCCATCCATACTGTCTCAAAGGGTAAGGTATCATTTTTCATGACTGAATAGTATTCCACTGTGTATATCTTTTTAAATCCATTCATCTACTGATAGAAATTTGTATGCTTCCAAATCCTGGCTATTATAAATAATGCAGTAATGGACATAGGGGTACATATATTCTTTCAAACTAGTGTTTTTGTTTTTTTTTCAGATATATTCCCAGAAGCAGAATCACTGGGTCATAAGGCAGTTCCATTTAAAAATTTTGGTGTAACTTCAAACTGATTTTCACAGTGGCTGCACCAATCTGTAGTCCCATAGTGCAGGAGGGTTCCCTTTTCTCCACATTCTTGCCAACATTTGTTTGCTAATTTATTGAAGATAGCTGTTTTGATAGGTGTGAAGTGATATCTCATTGTGGTTTTAATTTTATTTCTCTGATGAATAGTGAGGTTGAGTATATTTTTATATGTCTGTTGATTACCTATATGCCCTCTTTGGGGAAGTGTTTATTCAGGTCCTTTGCATTTCATAAATTGAATTGTTTGTTTTCTTGATGTTGAGATATAATTGTCTATAAATTTTGGATATTAACCCCTTATCAGATATATCAATGGCAAATATGTTCTCATTAAGTGGGTTATCTTTTCATTTTGTTACTGGTTCTATTTGCTGTGCAAACCTTTTAAATTTGATTTAGTCCCATTTGTTTATTTTGTCTTGTTTCCCACGCCTAAGGCAATATATTAGAAATATTACTACGAGAGGGTTTGAGATTAAAAAAAAATTTTAAAGATTTTATTTATTATTTTTAGAGAGCAAGAAAGGGAGAGAGGGAGAGAGGCATCAATGTATGGTTGCTTTTCACCTTCCTCCAGCTGTGGACCTGGCTGGAGACCTGGCTTGCAACCTGGTTATGTGCCTTGGCTGGGAATTGAATTAGCAACCTTTGGGTTCACAGGCTGGCACCTTATCCACTGTGCCACCAACCAGGGCTAGGGTTTGAAATTTTATTGTCTATTGTCTTTTAGGATATTTATAGCTTTGTGTCTAACATTTAAGTCTTTAATACATTTGAGTTTATTCTTGTAGATGATGTAATAAGGCAATATCATTTTATTTTTTGACTATATCTATCCATTTCTCCAACCATTTATTGAAGAGACTATCTTTACCCCATTGTATGTTTTTGCCTCCTTTGCCAAAAAGGCATGAATTTATTTCTGGGATCTCTATTGTGTTCTACTGATCTATATACCTATTTTTATGCCAGTAGCATGCTGTTTTGATTACTATGGCTTTGTGGTATAGTTTGAAATCAAGTAATGGTATTCCTCCAACTTTGTTCTTTTTTTCCCCAAATTACCAAAGCTCTTCAGGGTCTTTGGTGGTTCCATATAAATTTTTGGAATATTTGTTCTAGTTCTGTGAAATACAACATTGGTATTTTGACAGGTTGCATTGAATTTATAGGTTGCTTTGGGTGTGTGGACATTTAATGATGTTAAGTCTTCTGTCCATGAACGCGGTATATGGTTCTATTTATTTGTACCTTTTTTAATTTTTTTTTTCAGTGTCTTATCATTTTCTGAGTAGAGCTCTTTTATATCCTTGGTTATATTTATAACTAGGTATTTTATTTTTTTGAAGTGATTGTGAATGTAATTGTTTTCTTATTTTCCTTTTCTGTTCATTATTGGTGTATAAAATGCAACTGATTTCTGAAAATTTGTTTTGTATCCTACTTTATTGAGTTTATTTATTAGTTCTAATAGTATTTTTGTGGAATCTTTAGGGTTCTATATACAGTTTCATATCACCTACAAATAATGACTATTTTACTTCTTCCTTTCTAATTAGGTGTCTTTCATTTCTTCTTATCTGATTGCTGTGGCTAGGACTTTTGGTACAATGTTGAATAAGATCAGTGAAAGTAAACATCCCTGTCTTGCTCCTAATCTTAAGGCAAACACTTTTAATTTTTGCCTATTGAGTATGATATTGCCTGTGAGTTTGTCATATATGGTCTTTATTATGTTGATATATGTTCCCTCTATCACCACTTTGCTGAGATTTTTTTCATCAGAATGTGTGCTGGATTTTATCAAATGCTTTTTCTGCCCCTGTTGATATGATCATGTGATTTTTTTATCCTTCATTTTGGTTATGTGGTATATCATGTTGATTTGCAAGCATTGTGTCTTTTGTACATTTTTTTTTCATTGATTTCTGATCTTGTATTATTTCTTTCTTTACTTGCTTTGGGTATAATTTTATTTTCTTCTCATTTATTAAGTTAAAAGCTTAACATGATTTGGACCTTCCTTGTTCTCTAATATAATTACATAAAGCTGTAAGTTTCCCTCTAACCACTGCTTTAGCAACAGTCCAGATATTTTGATATGTTGCTTTTTCAATTTTTATTTATATATGCCAAGTCCTGTAAGTGAAATATGAAGTGCCTTTAAAATTCTATGTATTCCATAGTTGTTTCTAAGGACATTTGGAAATCAAATGATAGGCTAGATACCTGCTTATGGGTTTCTTTGATTATGGAATCTTCATAAAGGCCTCTATTTGGACATTTTCAATAATTTTATCTCAGTCATTCCCTCTCTGGAATGAAATGAGGTTGGGAAGTTGGGAGTTGTGCCTTTTACATTCATAATTTCTGTCTCTATGCTCTCTTGACCCCCATTTCCTCTTTCCTGTTAATTTGTGTTTCTCTTTTTTTTAGCCTCTCATCTTCTCTACTATGGCCTGGGATACTAGCTGGGTAGATGAGATGCCAAAGATTCTATTATGCCACTTTATGATTTTTGTTTTCATTATTTCTACTCTTCATTTAGAGAAAAATTAAAATCCCTATATTAAAAGGCTTTTGTGTCATTGCATCTTACTCTATATACTTGATTTCATTAACTCATATCTTTATACTTACCAGGTGGGTTTTTTGTAGCCTGGGCTACTTGTGGTCTGATAACAGCTATTTCAAGTAATTTGTCCCATTTTTTGGTTGTTTACATTAGAAGGGTGAGTCTAGACTGTATTATTCCATAGACAGAGTAGTAAACTTATTCATATCTTGTTAGATTATTCTTTATCTTTACATTAAATTTTTTTTTTGTAAATGACATGCAATTCTTCTTTTTAAAGAAGCATGTATACTTCTGGCACATGTGACTCAGGTGATTGGAGCACTGTCCCAATAAGACTGAGTTCAATTTCCAGTCAGGGCACATATCTAGGTTGAAGGTTCCATCTTGGTTAGGGCGTGTATGGGAAGGCAACCACACATATCTCTCTTTCTGTCTCTCTCTCTCTCTAAAAGCAATGAAGGAATAACCACATTGAATTCTTAAAGTACTAATTGGAACTGTTATGTCTTCCATTTATCACTAAGCTGGAACTTGGGAAACTTGGCAATATAGAATCATAGGACTTGGTAGAAACCTACTCACTGATATATAGAACACATTTTTAGGAGAGCAACCTCATTCAGCTGCATGTCCCAGATCCCGGGTCTGTTACCTAAAAAGAAAATGCAAACTGGCAGTGGACTGGGACTAGAGAAGCTGGTGCTAGGTCCCTGGATTTGAACTTGGAATTCTATCTCCATCAAGTATACCAGCCTCACAAGATATGCATATTATCTGCTCTTCTCAGGTTAGATACAGGATTTGTATTGGGTTGTGCCTGGTGGTGAAACCTATGAAACCAATTAATAAATTTAGTTTCAGGGATCAGCATTAAATAGTTGAACTGATGACAAAACCTTAAAATTATTGTTTAGGTGCTGAAAACTTACTAAATCAAATTCTTTGATTTTCTGTCTTCCTTTTTTTGATAAATTTACAGTCTTTATCTAAAACTTCTCAATTATACAAAAGATGTAGAATACATGTGTAGGCGACTGACTTGTCAGGAGCCTCCCGCTGCTGCATTTTTTCTTTTTTATGCCTATTTGCTATGTATAGTACTATCATTTGAACCTCCTTTGTAGGTTCCTGAGCGTGACCCATTACTCATGTCCTTTTGCTGAGTCTCCACTTTCTAGGATGACTTGATGGATTCCTTTCTGACAGAATGAATTATGCTGTGTGGTTTATTTTTTCTTACTGTGCTGAGCTGTACCTGGGGGGGAAATGTTAATATTTTCAAAGCCTGCACCACAGGAAGATTGGGTTTTGAATATAAGATTAAGTTCTACTGAACTGTTCCATAGTGGGTGAGATACTTATAAAAGTATGGTCTAGAATAAATTATCTATAAATAAAATGTGATTTGTAATTCTGATAACTTCTGGCATAAATGGAAATATAGTATAATTTCAAACTTCTTTCTTATCAATATATATTTAAGATTTACTTTTCAAGCTGAAAATTGAAAGGTGATTTTGATTGAGCAGCTGATATGTGAGCTTGTTAAAATATTTTAACACCATGTAGTTATTTTAATCTGGTGTTATGACTATAGACTTAAAGAAATAACTAAGGGAATTTTTATTTACAAAGGATTTTTTTAGAATTTGAATTTGCTTTAAAATCATCAATTGCATTAAAAATTTATTTGTCAAAAGAGGTTAACCTAGTTCAAATTATATGCATTTAAAATAGTAAAGTTGCCCTGGCTAGTATGGCTCAGTGGATTGAATGCTGGCCTGCAAACCAAAGGGCCTCCGGTTCAATTCTTAGAGTATATGCTGGGTTGCAGGCGAGATCTCCAGTTGGGGGAATGCAAGAGTTGTATCTTTTGCACATTAATGTTTCTCTTCTTTTCTGTCTCCCTTCCCCTATCTCTGAAAATCAATAAATAAAATCTTAAAAAATAAAGTTAACATTCAACATATTTGAAAATACTTTCAGCATTACTATGCCTTTAGCTATTTAATGTACCTCTAATTTTATGTTATCTACAAATTTTGAATTAAATATTTGATTTCCCACCTTCCTATAATTTTTTGTTTGTGTGTTTTTGTAACTTTCAAAACTTTACAAAAGCTATAAAATAGTTTTGGCTTTTTTTTTTTTTTTTTTTTTAATAAAATGAGCAATAGGTAAGTTGTCTTCAGTTGCTCTCCCCAAGCATTCCAAGGCTTCTCCATGCGGGGCTGGCAGTGGGAGTGGAAGTATTCTTCAAGCTGGAATTGTGGAAATTCAAAGTATTCTAGATGCTAGTCAGTGTTAGTCAGAAAAATGTGCATAATTTCAACTTCAGTTAGTTTAGTAATAAAATAACCTACTTGTAAAAGAGAAAAATATATAAGGCAATGTATATAATTTTTCAGTTATGTCTGTATTCTTTACCAGCATTACATGTGCTGATTATGACCTGGGAGACCCTGGAGTATTAACCTCTATTATGTATAGTTAGTGAATCTTCTACACTGTTCAGGTTGGGAAAAGGGGCTTAATTAAACCTATTAAAATCATAGACCTCCAGTCTACTTCAAATGACTAACCCAACAGATCAAATATTTCAAAGTATGATGTATATAAGAATTTTCTTGAAAACAAAATCTTAAAAAGAAAATCTATACAAGAAATGTAATTGAGGTGCACTACATAGATCAGCTGTTACTCAAATGTAAACTGGATGGTAATTTATCAATAAATATAAGCATTTTGGGGTAATTGGGAAGAATGTATATGTGTACATTTTTCTTTTATAAGTATAGGTGCATTTGTGTTTTGTGAGACATTATCCTTATTTTCCATCACAAAAAAACAATATTATCAAGATTTAGAAAGTGGCACTTCAAAGCCAATACTTAGAACTATAGACACATTTTTGTGGTTGTAAGCATGGGCTTGAACCTAACTTTCTTGGGTTAGAACCTTGGCTTTATGACTTACTAGTCATGTAATATTGGGCAAATACTTGACTTTTCTCTGCCTCACTTTCTATCTGGAAAGTAGGAATGGCTGCCTTGAGGGCTCAATGAGTTATTAGAATAAAGCACTTAGAAAGTTCCTGGGATGTACTAAGTACCATAAAAGCAACTGTTTATTGAAACGACAACAGAGCCTTATTACAAAAATAATTAGCTAAGAAAATTGATACCAGTTGCCTTTTTTTTTTTTTTTTTGGAAATTTTAAGTGGGAAATGGGTTGGGGTACTGCTAATTTTTATTAGAAGGCTCATAATACTGTTACACTTTCAAGGCTTTGTTAATATGGCAACCAGATAAAACTAGATATGAAAATGAATAAAAATTACTAATTGAAATTTATTTTAATCAAAATAAATCTGTATATTGGAATTCATTGGGAGTCATCATAAGCTTGTTAAGAGAAGCTACCTTCCCCACCCCCCCACCCCGGACAGGCTAGTACGGAAGATTCTTGGCTCAATAAGTGTTGGTTAAATGTTTAAGAAATAGTCCAGCTGTTTCATCTTCCTTCCGGTACCCTTTCCACTGTGTGCAGACATTTTTAAACTAGAGACTACAATCACTTAAAATAGGGTACATGACTGTTTTGTATCTACTTATGGGGTTCATTGAGCAAGCTCTTATCAACAGGATATGCCTGAGAGGACCTTGAAACTAATGCTGCTGCAGACGGATAAACCACATTTAGATGATTGTGTGAAAGAATGCCCTGAGAATGCTAGCTCTTGAGAAGATACTGAGAAAAGCCTTTGTGTTGATAACTGGGGGGCTGCTTGAACCCAAGAAACTTTAAGTTGACCTACTTTGGAAATGAAGGAAGTCATTTGGAAGGATATTTCTTTGAAGACATGAGGAGACCCTGTCCATATATCCTCACTGCTCTGTTTTACAGAGGTTGCAAGTGTTAGCATCCCTGTTTGCCACCAGGGAGGATCTGGGACATTGGTCAGTTAATTAGAAATAGCCAGGATTTAAGGATCAAGGCATGAGAGATTTAGGAGCTTTACTTTCAGAAATTCAAAGGTTTAGAATTAAGTACTACTATTAGGTTGACATATAAATAAATATGCTTATATTTGACTTTTTTTTCCTCCAATATGTTATGAAAACTTTCAAATGTGTAAGTTGTGGTAAAAGTAGGTTTATAGTTCTCAGTAAGCAAGAGAGCTTATTCTTGTATTATTATTGTATTATAATAGTACTTAATTGTTTAACTACAAAACCACAATTTCATTTTGTTTACCTAGTATATCTTGATCAAGTGAGCAAAGGCTAAAGGCTGAAGCAGTTTGTTTTTTGACTTCCTAAACACTACCAAGTATCATGGCCAACACCTATGAATATGACTGGTTATTATTCAAAGTACACAGAATTGGTATAGATGAGATCCTTATGCACAACATGAAGAAACTATCCCAGTTCATTTCATTCACTGTCACTATAAACTCAGGTAATAAGAATACTTCATAAGGAGCAAAATAAAAACTAAAAAAAAAAAGATTGTTTGGAGGGAAAATTATGTTTGCTTATTCAGTTCTGACGCTTTTATGAAAAAAGCCTTTAGCAGATCATTATTGTAGACTTCATATTTGCATAGATCACATTTTCTCATTATTTTCACTTGTGAAAATGGGATTCCTGGAAAAAAAAAAAAGCCATTTATGGGCTAACAGTAAAATTGTAAATGACTTGAATGCAAAATAACCGCTTATGGTTTTCCCATGCTGGTAGATATGGATCAGGTTGGAGATTTTTAGTCCACAAAAGAAAACTTTTGTATAAATCCCTAGTCTATTAATTCTCTAAATCAAATGACTTTTTAAAAATGTCTGCCTAAAGCTGACTTCTTAAAAAGTATAATAATAATTGAGCTACAATAGACATTTTGATTAAAAAACAAAAACAAAATAAAAGAATCTCCCAGCCCTGGGTCATGCTCTTGTTTTATATATGAAATGGACTTGGGCATAACATAGTTAGGTCACTATTCTTTGTGGAATATTACTAGGTGATTTGAAATGATTATAGCAACACTTATGGGAAACTATTGGCATTTTAAGCGTATGAAATTGCTTTTAAGTGTACATAGAATGTAACACCTTTGTTCCTAAGGCTATAGACATTGAACCAAAACTAATAACTAGAAGTTACCACTGCCACACCTGACAGACAGTGATTTGCTGCATAAGTTAGTATTTGGGCAAAACTTGCTGCAACTGGAACACACAGACACTTAAATTCTCAAATTGGATATCTTTTCAATTGTTTTGGAATCAATTATCTGCCATCTTTTTGGCCAACAGTGTTCTTAGCTAGAAAAATATAAATGTGGATGATTTTATTAGATTTTTATTGCCTCTTTTTAAAAATTTCAATTATTTTTAATGGAGTATAGACTTTTAAAATTCTGTAATTTTTTAACAACACTGGTTAGATTCTTCTTTTTTGTCTTTGGTTTTGAGCAGATGGCTATAAGGGCAGATGGCTACATATGGAACTCTGGACCAGTTGAGCCTTAAAATATTTGATTTCCTTAACTGTATATATGAAAAATGCTGGATTTGTTTGGTTTGGTAAGGACTTAACAAGTAAGCACTCGAGCAACAGTGCAGATTCAGGGATACACCTAGATGACAGCCGTTGGGGGCATTCATCCTGGCTGAGCCTGGCAGGGCCTTTCAAACACATGAATTTGTCTGACATACATAAAGAATTAAAATTCCACAGAAAGTTACAACATCAATACCAGTTATAAAATGAGTTCTTCACCTGCTATGAGTGTGATAACCTATTGCGAAGCAGCTACTATGCTGTGAATGGGGGAGTAAGTCTTCCTGTAGGGTCTTTAAGAGCACTTGAACACATCAGTGGGTGTCACACTTAGAGAGGCATAGGAAATTGTAGGGTTTATTTTATTCACAGGTTCTAGGAGAGGGAGGCACGTGTGCCACACAGGGGCCACAGGGGCCACATGGGAGCAGGTTCAGCCAGGGAGGTGGGGAGCTGTGAGTGACCATCCATAGGCAGGTGTCTTGTTGGGGGTCAAGGTGGAGTACATAAAAAAGACATGCAGGGGTTTCATGGTATGTTTGAATGTCACTAAGTCATAGTCAGGAGAAGCAATAATGGGAAGTTGTGGCAGAGGCCAGCCTATCACATTGGTGCACCTGGTCACCTATGTAGGGTGGTCACAGCTTGTTTGCAGGGATGTTGAAGCAACAACAACAAAAAATGTGAAGTTAAAAAAAATTTATCATGTAGTCACCTTTTATTTATAATGGTTTATATAATTTATCCAGGTTCCTAAATGTATAAGTACTGCTATATATTCAATATAGCATGGCTTTCTTTTTTAGAATAAAGTAACTTTCAAGAAAAAAATACCTCTTTTGCCCCAGCAACATCAAGAAATCATATATACATATTTTCCAGATAATTAAAATACTGAAAGTCACTTCATTTTAATATCATTGAGGAGAAGTTTTCTTAAAAAGTATATGTGGTCCTGTTGGCTGGTGCGGCTCAGTGGATAGGTGCCCACCTGAGAACCCAAGTGTTGTTGGTTCGATTCCCAGCCAGGGCACATACCTAGGTTGTAAGCCAGGTCTCCAGCCAGGTCCATAGCTAGAGGCAGGTGAAAGGCAACCATACACTGATGTCTCTCTCCCTTTCTTTTTCCCTCCCTGCCCTTCTTTCTAAATATAATGAATAAATAAATAGATAAATAAATAAAGTATGTGTGGTAGGCAGGATAATGGCCCCTCTAAACTATGTTCCAATCCCTGGAACCTATGAGTATGTTTTGTTAGGTGGCAAACATAGAAATAATTAATGTTGCTAATCAGCTGACTTTAAAATAAGTAGATTATCCTGGGATTATCCAAGTGGGCCCAAAGTAATAACCAGGGACATCAGAAGGCAGAAGAGTCATTGTCAGAGTGACACAGCATGAGAGAGACTCCAGTGGCCATTGCTGCCTTTGGAGATGAAAAGGGCTACAAGCCTAGGAAGAAAGTGGCTGTCTCCTGGAGCCCCCAGAAATGCCACAGCCCTAATAACTTGATTTTAGGGCAGGAAGACTCAGTTTAGAGTCTGCTTTACAGACATATATGATGTAAGTCTGTTGCTCTAAGCCACCAAGTTTGTGGTAATTTGTTAAAGCAGCAATGGGAAGCTTATACAGTATAATATACTTTTATGTTTGTATTAAAAGAGCATTAACTTTGGATCCTCAGTAGAGCTTTGAAGGACTTGACAATTCTGGAGCTTGCTTTCTTGTTTCCAATTTACTGGGTATCAACTGCCACCCCTGTTTCAGTCATGTGCTGTTTCTGATACGTGTGCCTCTCACTGCAGAGCAGCAGCAGAAGATCGTGGTTAGGGGCCAGAAATAATGAGGGGTTCCTCATTCTTCTACTGTGAGACTTCAGGCAAGGTGCTGTACCTCATCAAACTGTTTAAAATGTGGACCAGAACACTACACAGGTTCGAGGTGAAAAGGAGATACATATGTAATGTATGTAAGGGTTCATTAGCTAATCACTTCAATGTTTCAGCACCTTCAAGGCACTGAAGAAAGATCTAATGATTTGGTGGCTGATTATGGTGAAGCTACAGCTAAATCCAGGGCTTTTTCTGCTTAGTTCTCTTTGGGATGGGGCCTGTGTCTGTGTGCCTGAGATTCACAGGTGCCTGTACATCCACGTGAAAAATGTAATTCTACAGATGTATGTGGGGTGGCTTTATATACTCTGCTTTCTTTGTAATCCCCATTACATCTATTAGACAGAAAGTGCATGCCATTTTTACTTTATTCTTTATTTGTTTGAAAAAGTGATATGTGCTAATGGTAAAACATGACACCAGATTTAAAGTGAATACAGTTAAAGTCAGTCTCTCTGTAGCTTTTATCCCTAATTTGCTAGAACTCCTATGAGTTTGTCATGAATCTTTCTTGGAATAGCCTGCACACCTTTCAATATATACTCTGCTTTGTTTCCAAAATTACATTATCCTCTATACTTTGTTCCTAACCTTTTCCTTTCCATCAGATTGTTTTTTAAGTAACATTCTTAATTATTATAGTAAATATTGTATTAGTACATATCAAAATAATGACTTACTACTCTTGTAATGAAGAATAATATTTCTATAAACTTGAAGTAGGCTTTTCAGTAAGTCACAAAACTAGATTCTTGCATACTTGTACTTAAAACGTTTGAAGTGTTTGTGTTGTGACTCATTCATTATTCTATTCATGTAAAGATGGCTCTCTGCTGGCAAGAAAAAAAAGTTCTGCAGTTGGTTATACAACAATGAGAATATACTTAACACTACTGAACTGTATGCTTAACAGTGAATTGTATGTGATGTATATTTTATCATAATTAAAAATAAACAAGTAAGTGAATTAAAAAATAGCTAATCCTGTCCTTCAGGTCCCAAATCTCTGTGATTTTCTGAGTACAGAGTCTTTACAAGCACCTATCTTCTTTTCTCTCCTACCAAATTTTTTACAATGATCATTTCTTTCCCTTTTTGATGACTGTATTAACTTTAAATTTGTCATTGGATTTCTTTGTCTTTATCTGAGAAGAAAATATTTCATAGGCAGAACTCCCAAGTTCTTAGTTATCATGATATTCATTCAATACTTAAGGCCATAAAGATGAAAAGAGTGGAGGTAAAAGGTAAAAATTTTATAGGAAATTATGTACTCAGATATAAATTTAGACATGCATGTAATTTTTACTGCATAAACATAAAAAAATGGCTTAAAATATTTCATAATTAACATTTTGCCCTACAATTCAATGCAACATGCAACTTTGTAGATTTCAAAAGGACATATTTTGGACACTCATGAGAATAAGAAAAGAACTCTGAAGGCCATTAATTTTAACCATGAGCTTGCAACTATGCTGTGTATTAATCATTTCTACCATTTTTCTTATCAAACTTATATTATTACAGACTATAGGATAGATTTTTTCAAATCTTTCTTTTCACTTTATGTACCAGGCAGGTGGCTTACTCTTGATTTCAAAATACATGTCATTTTCTATGATGGGTAACTATTGAGGTTTTTTTTTTTTTCTTTTTGAGATGTAATTGGAGATTTAACACCCTCTTCCACAAAAGAGTTTCTCAAAATAGCACTTACTTTTATCTACTATGGAAAGCTAGGCTGAAATCTGGGGGAAATAATAGCTTCCTGTCTACTGAATTGTGTTTTTGATTGGCACTATAAAGTTCAAAATATTTGTCTTTGTTCTTCACAATATTGTTAGTATCTATGCCTTACATTCTCCTTCCCTTTTGCTTATTCTTTACCTTATTAAGAATCCTATAGATGTAGATCATATAAATCAAAATTTCCATGGACTTTGTACTGAAACATTTGTTAATTTAAAAAAATACATTTTTTTTTTCCTTTTAGCTACCAGATCATTTGAAATCCATGCCTGTGGAAAATCCAGGTAGTTTTTTTGTTTGTTTATTTTGTTTTGTTTTGTTTTAAAACACTTGAGATCTACAAGGCCCCTGGGAGTTAAATTTCTTTAAGGGACAGAATTACCATATGTTCCTCTAGCCATTCAGTGTCAGTTTATTTAAAGATTCTTAAGGATGTGTTCACTGGTGTTTAAAAGGGACAGATGGTTGAATTGTTCCTTTCTGGTTGGTATTATTTATAGATCTCTTGTTGAACAATGCACTGTCACTAGTAGGATTTTGAAAAACGTTTAGTAGGAGTTAGCATTTTATGTAGCAGTGTTCTAGATAATTTAGAAAATGATAAATGTTGACTGCCTTGTAGGATCTCAGTGATAACATCACTTAAGGGCAACTCTCAGAGACTCAATTTTCTCTTATGGGTAGAGTCTTGTAAGTGAAATCTGAGGTGCCTTTAGAATTCTATGAATGCTATAGTTATTTCTAGGGACATTCTGGGTTCATGTTATAGGAAAGACTAGAGGCCTGTTCATTGTTTTTTAAAATTTTGGAATCTACATAAGGTTTCCCTAATAATTTTCTCCCTGGAATTCTTTCTTTGGGAGCATTTATAGTTACTGTCTTTACAGCCTATGTTCTGATCTCCATTTTCTCCTTCCTGTTAGTGATTGTGTTCTTCTCCTTCTTAGCCTCCCGCCTTTTCCTTCTACTGTGGCCTGGGGTACTAGCAGAGTAGATTCCAAAGGCTTTATTTTGACACTTCAAGGATTTGTTTTCATCACTGCTACTCTTCAATTAGAGACAACCAAAAATAAGACAGTATATTCTGTAGGTAGGCCTTAGCAATCATCTGAACTGGTGTTAAGGCCCTACTTAAATAAATAGATGTAAACTAACATAGTCTCAGAACATTTATATTAGAAGGGCCATTAGTGAGTTCTCTCTCATAATTAACATAGCTTTACAAATCAGGAGATTTAGACCTTGCAGTAAGATGACACAATGAATTAGTGGCAGAGATAGAATCTGCATTTACATCTTCAGACTCTCATTTTAAAGCTATTTGCAATTATAAATTACCATCCATTCAGAATTGGCTGACTAGAATGTGCTCATATACAATTTTTTGATCCTGGTCAGTGGTATAATCCTCATGAGCTAAACTGGAAGACCAAACCTCAAACCTGGTTATATAACACATAGACTTGCAGAGTAGACCACTTTGTGCCACTGTGTTTCTATCTGCCCTTATTGGTTCCAGCCACATGGGTAAGCATGTGAAAGATGTTAGGGAATGAATGGATATGGGATCAGTTCTTTAGAACTATACAAAACCTTTTAGTGTATTATAAAGAGTACACTCAAGGAAATAAGTTAATGAGTTTCTCTAATCAGAAATATATTTACATAGCTAATTGGGTGCAAAGTTGGACTAGATGATTTCTAACGTTTTTACTTGAGAATATAGTACCAACAATTTACTGGATATATTAATTTTCTTTCTCTATAATAAATGGCATGCATTAAGTTGCTTAAAGATAACATAAATTATTTTACAAGATAGGGGTGAAAAATTTCTTCTTCCATTCTAGCATGTTTTAGTTTCTAATTATTTTGATGTCAGATTGATGGGAAACAAGTTTGTATGGGGAGTACAGAAATATGAGACTCAAAGAGTGATAAAAGGAGGCAGCTTTTACACCTTTTACACAAAGAAACAATTATTGTGAAGACTTGACAAAACAAAGTGATTTGGGCTTGAGAGGCAAATTAATAAGTAACAAAGTTTGTTTATATAGCTTTCTTGGCCTTAAATTTGGCATCTCTGGTGATCAGGACATCTTCTGGTATATGAAGGGTACTTTCATATGGGACATCTATTTCCTGCTTTTAGGGAAACAAGAGAGGGTCAGAATGTCCTTGAACTCTGTTTCTTAGGTAATCTAAATTCAAATTAATGTACCATTTTGAGGTGGCATGTTCTGCCCCCCAAAAAGTTTCTGTGAGTTAGGAGTCCATGTATGGATTAGCTATGTTTAGGGCCTTGCTCAGTTAAAACCAAAGTGTTGGCAGGGGCTATAATCTTATTGAAGTTTGGAGTCCTCTTTAAAATTTATTCAAGTTGCTGGCAGAATTTAGTTTCTCTAGTATTTGCAGGATAGAGGACCTCCGCTCCCAGAGGCTGCCCCTGATAAATGCATTATGGCCATGCTTCTTTAAGTCCATTTGGAGAATCCTCTTGAATTTTCCTGACTCTGATCTTTAACTATTTTTTTTTTTTTAATAAAGGCTCCCCTGAGTAGGTCAGCCCCACCAAGGATAAGCTCTTTTAATGAACTTAAAGAAACCCAATTATGGACCTCAATTATATCTGCAAAATCTTTTTACCTTCCTATATAATATAAGTTAGTTACAGGGGTGATACTGTGTTTGCAAGCCCTTGCCTTACTCAAAGGGAGAGGATTATATAATGTGTTTTCAGGGAAACAGGAGAGTACCATACCTGTTAAAATATTGAAAATAGCTAACATCATATCCAGAAGAATATATTTTTAGTGTAATTTCCCAGAAGGAAATATTTTTTAGTATAATTTGTAAGCTTTTTTTCTCTTTTAATAACTTTTAAATGATGCATTTTTTTTTTTTCTCATTTGAGATTACATCATAGCCCCTAATTCAGAAATGGACCAAAAAGCCATGAAACCAAATTAAGTGAGCTGTGTCAGGCCAGAGGAATTTCTCAGTCTATGCATGGCTGGACCTTCCCTTTGTGTCAGCTGGGAAAATAGCCTTGGGGTTAATCTTATCCCAGAGCCCCAGAACACTGAGCCCCAAAGGTAACCAATTCAGCAACCCTGAGCATACAGGTGTCACTTTTGGGAATACTGCTTCTTTGGTCTAATGTGTATATAGGACTGCCCTCACTGTAAGCTCGGTGTGCACTACTGCTCTACGGGGTAGGACAACACTGTGTAAGGATGCCAACACCCTCCTGCCTGGCCAGTTGGGAAGCAGGAGAGTGGGTATAGACACCTGGACTCTCTGGGATTGTAAACCTGCTGCTGCAATAAAGCATGCAGACCCTCCTGATGGCTCCAAGTAAGTCCTTTTTCACCACCAGACCAGAGGCCTCCCTGCCATCAGAACTTGATCACCCCGCACCCCAGGCCATGGGACGTGACAAGCTGGGCCAGCTTGTCTTGAGTATTATAACTTTGGAAATGGCTGTTTCCAACTCGAGTTAAAGTAGATCAGGTCTCTTCATTTAAAAAAATAAAACACATGACTTCTAAATTGTATCAGTAATGAAATAATCTATTTGATTCTGAAAAATAGAAGTGGTAATAGGCTATACATAAAAGAAATAGATTTTACTCCCTCCCCACAATTAACACCATTCAGTAATTTTGAACATTAATCCTGTTTTAGGCCAGTGTCTGTATGTGTTGGTGCATCTTTCACTGAGAGTCAGAAGACATTCCCTTCCCCTCTTTTCCTATCTCATTATAAAACTATTACTAATATTTTTTCATGCAGTTGGTAGATGGTCTTCTTTATTAGCCTATCTGAAGGTAAGTTCTAGTTTAAGGGGTTTATACTTACTTTTGGTTCCTAGGTTGTTAAATTCCAGTTCTCAACTCTATTGAACATATTAGCTAATAGTAAAAAAATGATTTATTTATCAGTAAGTGCCTGCCTCAAATGCCCACTCTTCATAGCTAAATTGTATTTGCCTATAAAGTTGAAGTGAATTATTTATATTTATAAAAAGTACTTAATAAAACCATGAGAGCATAGAAAAAAATCAATGCCAATTGTAAGTCTGCAATTTATTTCTATTTGATCTGAATAAACTTTGGAGTGTGTACCTTGCTCAAAATAGTTTTATGGTAGTGTAACAACATCCAAAGGCTTCATTGAAGAGACATGGTTTAAAGACTGGTAAGTAGGTCACCCTTGCGGGGGTGAATAAGGCTGTGTGGGGTCAGCTCTAAGTCAGCTTCTTGTCTGGCCATTTAGCTGAACACACACAGATTTCTACATACCCAGCCAGGGGGTCAACAGATGCCTCACTGACTCTTGCTGAATGTTCTGGTCATATTCGTACATCATCTGTCCATCACTCACCCTTCCTCAACTCAGGCTGTCCACCTGACTCATCAGAAGGGACTCGGCAGAAAAACTGCAAACTCCACTAAGATGTTAGCAATGTTCCTTCCGCTCTCAAAAACAGTTAGCTTCTTTCATTTCTGGGATCAGTCCAAGTTCTCTTCAGAATCAAATGTGAAGGAGCATCTACATTCAATTTACTCAGTACAGCAGGCTGACCTTCAATGTGGATCTTATAAAAATAAACTTTAATGAGGACCCAAGGAGGAAGAGGATTACTTGAAGGCTGTCTCTACCAATAGCTCGGCTTTTTAGGCCATTTCTTTCTCATCTAGGTTACAAGCTTTTAGCTTTCTTTTAATATACTTACATGTTCTGATGTTTGGATGAGCTCCTTCATGCTTCGAAAAAGATAAAATTTTACTGCTTAAAAAGCATGTACTTCTGGATTTTTAGGTTATATGGTACTTTATTAATTAGAATCGTAATTAACAATGTTTTTATCAATCAATTTTACTGTTACCATTTTTATATTTAGCTTTAGAATAGAAATTGAAGCAGGAGAACAGGATTTAATATTCTCTCCCCTCTATAGTGGAAATATATTTGGGTACCACCAAATTATTTTCCAGAAAGTGGTAACAGTTTAGACTCTTACTGACAGTATATTTAAGTATTTTTTCTATACCTAACTAATCTTTTAAATTTTCATCAATTTCATAGGCAACAATTGAGATCAGCATTTCAAAGGTTCAAAGATGTGATAAAACACAGCATAGTCTTAGACTATGAGCTAGAACTAAGGAATGTGGGGAGGTGACAGGAGATAACGTTAGATATGGGAAGTAAACAGGTAGTTCTGGGTGATGTGGCGTGGTTGCAAGAATGTTACTGAACCAAGGATTTGAACCTTATCGGGAGGGAATATAGGAAAATCATTGAAATGTTTTACAGTGTTAAGTTATATGATCAGATATCTTTTAAAGGGTCATTTTAACAGTTGTATGCAAGATGTATTATAGGAGTTTCCAGATTGGAAGCAGAAGGGGTTTTTAGGAACTATTGTTATATTCTAGATAGGAGATAACCTTAACAATAAGGAACAAAGAATAAACAAACTCAACAAGGTATAAGGAGAATCAGAGTGGTAGTTAAGGAAATACCTCTTTCTTTCTGGTTTTGTCATTAAGTTATTTTGTTTTTCTTAGACTTGTTAGCCTTTACATAGTGTATTATTCACAGTATAAATCTTAAATATATTCTTAGATCATGGATCTTTAGACCCTTGAGGCAACATTAAAATTCAATGCTATTAAATTAGAGAAAAAATTCCTAAGAAATTATTTGAAGGTATTATTTCTAAAATCTTGTGATATATTAAGAAAAAAAATTTTAAATGCTACTATAGTAGATTGAAAATATAGCCTCAGTTTTCTACCCCTTCTTATGATATAACTTTTGAGATTTGATTTTACATCAAAAGGTAGAGTCTATTTCCCCACTTCTTAAATCTAGATTGCCCTTGTGGCTTATTTTGGCCAAATTCATGATGTACTAGACCTCAAGAGGACTGCACTGTTCTGTTGTCTCTTTTGGGACCCTACTACCACAGGTTGTCCTACTGAAGTGTGAAAAACAAGTTGTTCCAACTAAGACTATATTCAACCAGCCCAGCCTCACCTGATCTATCATAAGACACATGGTTGAGCTCCACTGAACCCAGCTCAAATTACCAGAATCACTTAGGTAACCCATAAACTATGTCACTAGTTCACTGAGGTTTTGTGATGTTATTCTGATTTTTATGGGTAACTTGTAAAGATAAATTAGAATAAAATTTATAATCATGTCAAAATTTCATGGTTTGAAGGATGCTGGACAATCCAACAGAATAACACCATTCCAAATGTTCTGTCTTCTTCCAAAGCTAGGCCATGCATTTCTAGCTGTTCTGGCATCTAAATGATTGATTATATTGAATATTTCCTTTGAAATTAAAATTATGATCATTATTCAATATCCTTGAAAACATTGAAACTAATTTGATACCTTTCCTTTTAAAAAAGATAATTTAATTTAAAAATCTGAATATATAACATTCTAAAATTGAGGTTGAGATCTGAAATGGCTATAGAAACATTGCAGCATAATTGAGTGACACATACTTAGTGTAAAATATGAGGCAGTAGGACAGAATTGGCAGAGTGAAGGACACATTTCTAATCCAAAGGCATTAAATTCAATTTTTTTAGAACATCATGCCAGCCAAACAAGGCACATGCAAGTGTCAGCTCAGTCTATAGGTTGCCAGGTTATCACCTGTATTCCCAAATTTTGATTTCTGGCTTATGTTCAAGCATTACCTCAAGCTTTATTTAATAGCTTTGAAGCTCAATTTTGTGACTAGAAAAGAATAAAAGAAGATGGATGAGATGTTCTATGTTCTTTACTTCCTCCACCAGCTTTCCAATAGTAAGCAGCACATATTAGATTGGTTTCAGCATCTTTCCTTTTTATTACCCATCCCAATGTAATGGACAAAACTAACTCTGGAAAAGTAAGTAAAACATCCCCATTCTGGAAGATCTGTCTGTAGCTAGAGACGCAGAAAGAATTATTGTAGCTGTGTGTACTTAAAGTTCATCTCCCTTTCGTGTGAAGGAGTGGTTCACTGAAGCACCAACATGGCACAAACTTGAAATGCTTTATCACCGACTGTCACAGCCCACCCTGACGTGGATCTTGTAAGCAAACCCTAGGGACTGGCTCTGCATGTTTTTCACACACACACACACACACACACACACACAGAGTTCCAGGTTAGCTGCAGGGCATGTCTCTCCCTGAATATTAGAAGTAAAATCAAACTCTCATTAAAATATCCTTGTCCTCTTGAGCATGGTTCAGAGATTCAGGCAGATTGAATACCTAGCTTGTTTAGAGTAATTCATTGACAATATATTTCAGAGTCTCTGCCATCATTTGATTTTTTTCTATCACTCTCCTTACCCCCTGTATACATACCTGCATGCATGTGCATACACACAAGTTTGACAGTAAGAGCTTTACAGGAAGAATACAAATTAAAAATGCATTCCTTAAGAAATGCTTTTAGAAATATAAAGGTGGGAAAATACTGGAAGAAGAAAAGAATCTAGCAGTTACAGTAGTAGTAATTGTAATCTGAAGAGAAGAGTGGTAGACACAACCTCTACTGACGTCAGTGAGGAAATGACATGAAGAGGGTGCTTGTTTTCACATCATCCCATGGCTTCTCCTAAATGCAGAGAAAAGCACCAAGTGTAACAGCCACTTAGTAAATACTTGTTAAATGATTGACATAGTTGACAATCTGCCGCAGAATTCAGGTATAATTTCTTGATACTTTCTGGACCTTAATGTGCCTTAGTCATGTTTTAGTTTTCTGTTTAGTTATCTCCTTTAGAAAAGTACCTCTTGAATCTCTTGGTTGATTATCAAACTGTTTTATTTATTTATGAAAATAGTATTAATTGAGTGTTTTAGGCCTGGTTCTGGGCAGTGGGGCATAGGAATGATTAAAAGAGTCACGTTCCTATTATCATGGCTCTCACATTCTAGTTAGGAGAAACTGATCATTTGAAAAAATCATTAATACATACACCAATAATTTTAAAAATTCAGATTGTGATAAATGCTGTAAGCGAAGATAATGCAGAAGATATCAAGGAGAGTAAAAATAGCGGAATAGAATGAGTTTGCTAATCCATAGAGGAATAAGGTCTTTCTAAATAGAGTAATACAGGCACCGACTAAAGTAGATACATAATTGTGAATACCCCAAACAGTTTATTCTGCTATTATTATTTATTAGTTATTATATGATTTATTATTATTAACCTACATTTTCCCACTCCTATATTTTTGTATTTATTTAACACTAAGAATAAACATCCAGAGATCAATTTTTAGCAGTAGCAAAGGAGTTTGTTTCCTACCAACCCTCCCAGTGGGAACAACTATACAGTAGAAATAATAAATAAAACAACATAGTTGCTGGCATTAGGGAGGCAGCAAGGTAATAAGGATGTGTAAGGAAATATGTAGAAATAAATCTAACAAGTTTTCCTTTTGAGGCATTTGCTGATTCAAAAGTGGCAGCTGAGAAACTGGAGTAAAAACTTTGGCTTAGAGGATAAGCTGAGTGAAGATTTTAGCCACTCTAGGCTCTGGAAGGTAAAATTTAATGTCTGCGACTCTCTCAGGGGAGAAGGCCGTGGTAAACACCCAATGTTTTTAGATGATATCCCAAAGGGCTGACCTGTAGAAAAAAAGGCATACTGGTAAGAAACCACCCCTCAAAATGATGGAGGCCCTGTTTTGAATTCGACCAAGGCCTGATTAAATTATTATGGTCTCTCTCACTTAGCTAACTACCTGACAAGAGCTATTATAAATCCTTCCTGGTGGAAGATATTATTCAGAGATTTCATAGCATTTTAAACTCAATCTAAAGTAACTAGATATATAAAAAGATAAGAACTGAGCAGGCTGGTACAACGGACTATGCTCTACTTGTGCATTAAAAATAAGTATACTTTAAAATATAAAGAAACAAGTTCTTTGCAACCTAACTATAATATATTTATGTCCTGCTTGATAAATCCCTTATTCCTAGTTAATAAAATACTGTAGCAAAGAAAAAAAAAAAAAAAGGACCAAGAAAAAGAAAATCTTGGACAACAGAAAATTTAGATATTAAAATTATGAATTTATCAAACTTAGAATTTAAACTGATATGACTAAGCTTTGTATCAGTTTAAATTCTAAGTTAAATATAAAGGTAAGAACTTTGTAGGGTATTGAAAAATATAAGAAAAAGAATAAATAGAATTTCTATAACTGAAAAGACTGTAACTGAACTTAAGAATTCAATGAATGGTTTAGCATCTAATTAATCACAGTTGAAGAGAAAATTGGCAATCTGGAAGAAAATATCCAGACTAAAGCACAGAGGGGCAAAAGAATGTAAAACACTGCAAAAATATATGGCATACAGAATGTGGTGAAAATTTCAACACATGTACAATTAATGTTCCAGAATTCACAGAGAGAGAGGGTGTGGACAAAATTACATTTGAAGAGATAATGGCTGAAAAAAGATTTTAAACCATGTTTTGGAAGCTTCTACTAAACAGAAGCAGATTGACTATAAATAAGACCATATATATACACACACACATATATATATATTACATATACATGTATATATATATATATATATATATATATTTCAGCATAATTAAACTGTTGAAAACCAATATTATCAGCTGTTAGAGAAGAAGGCTGATTATTGACAATAGAACAATAATTAGACTAACAACAGAGTGATCTCTTCAGAATACCAAAAGAAAACAACTTTCAATTCATAATTCTACTCAATGGAAACATTGTTTAAAAATTAAGACTTTTTAAGTAAAAAAGTTACTACCAGCAGACCCAAACTAAAAAATATAATACTAATGGGTAGTTTTAAGCAAAAGAAATGATCATAAATCATAAATGGAAGCATAAACCTGCAGGAAAGAATGAAGAACATTGGAAAGGGAAAGTGCATATGTACAGGGTGCATGTGATAAATTGGCAAAATTTTAATAACACATCACAAAAGTGTTATATTTTGAAATAAATTTATTCTTATAGTAAATACATAAACATGTATTTACATTAAATGAATGTAAATACATTACATAAATTAAACAATCATTTTTTAATTGTTAAAAAACGTCTCCATTTGCTGCAATAATAGACACAATTCAACTTCAGAATCTTGAGCATGCTTTCATTAACTTTCCTTTATCCATGGGTGTCATCATGTTTTCAGTCTTGGCTTTAAAAGCCTTTTATTGGAATGAGGTTCTTTATTAACTTCTCTCTCACAAATGCTACATACATAATAGTCTAAAGGATTTGCATTTGGTGAACTAGGCAGCCAGATTTCTTTGACCAGAATTCAGGAACATCAACACTGAGACATTCTTGTACCTTTTTGGCGTTATGTGCTGGTGCACCATCTTGTTGGAAGGGAAAATAATGTCCATTTGTAACTTGCTTCATCTACGATACAACGACTTCTCTCAAAACGTCAAGGTAAACGTCAGCAGTCACCTGCAAGCCTTGTGGAAATAAATGCAGGGTCATGATATCTCCTTCATTGCTGACAATACCTGACACTATCACTGTAGCAGGAAATTTCATTTTCATGACAATTGGGACTTCATTAAGATTCTCCCAGAGCCACCTGTTGTTCTCCTATTGACTATTTGGTCCTGCTGAAAATTCTTTGCATCAGAGAAGATCTGTATCTGATATCTTCAGCAATAACCTTGTGAACTAATGCATCCAACATCTGCAGTTCTCTTGCTATGGAGCTCATTGACTTTCCTGGATCTTCATCAATGATCTCCTGGATTCTGTGTACCATATCTGGACTTGTGTGATCCTTGTGTACCTTAGGTGTTTTCCTTGTTCATGTGGCAACTTCAGGATCAGCATCATACACCTTCTTCATGTTGTAAACTTGATGTAAAGGGATGTTATTGCAGTTTGCAATTTCCTTGGCAGTTTGCCCTACTTGCAGTCCAGAAATTATGGTTGCTCTAACATCATATTCCTTCGACATGATGGTTGCTCTCAGAATTTATTACTTTATATCTAAGATAATGATGTTAAGTCATAACTTTAGAAACATAGTTTTTCAAAATAAGCACATGAAATAAGGAGATGCAAAGTTATTGCCAATTTATTGCATACTCTGTATATGAATATTGACCAAACAATATTGTTTTTGAAAGCACATGAACAATGATGCATTGATTATACAGTTTAATTATTTTGTAAACATGCATATACCTATGTGTATGTATATATACTTACATACACAATGTGCTTATCCGATCTCTGTTACTCTGGTTGTGTGACAAATTACCCCAAAACTTTGTGACTTAAGATGATTACACTCTATCTTTTGCTCACAATTTGGGCAGGTGTTGGCATCAGCATGACTGGCTGAACAGCTGGGAGCTAGACCCCACTGGAATCTCACTCTCATGTCTTGCAGTTGATGCTGGCTGTTGACTGGCCCACTTTATTTTACATGTCAAGTGAATTCCAAAGGGACTGTGTGGTGCACACACACACAACCACCCACCCATAGCCCGAATGGAAAATTATTTCAGGTGGAGGAAACAGCAAGCATAATTGTGTCCTGAGGTGAGAAGAACTCAACGTGTTCAAGAGCCATGAGACCAAATAAAGGACAGTGGTGTGAGATAATTTTGGAACTAAGCAGGAGAGGCAGGTAGGAGTGTTTCAAGTTTCAATCAGTAAAATAGTATTGCAGCAGATTCTATCTGATAATGCTGGTTTGAGCACCTCCATATGTGTAAGCATTTCCTACATAAAGAGCCCCACAAAGAGGAAATAATTATTAGACTGAGGGATAGTCTTTTTGGGAACATATGTATGTAAAGCCTGATCACTGAAATTTTATCATGGACATTATAATTTTTATAATTAAAAAATATTACGTTTAAGAACAATAACAAAATTTTCTAAGTACACTACATTGGGTAACTAACTTAGACTTTTATTAGACTAATGATGTTCCCCTTCACATATCAAGCACACTTTGCAGTCAACTGCTGTAACCTCAGTTGGTGAGATGGCCAGGGCATGGTATGCTAAGGATTTGCACGTAGCCCAATCTGAACATGAACCATGGGAGATTACTGACAACTTGCTTTTAGTAACATTAGCCACCTTTTAAAAATATTTTATTTATACATTTATTTTTAGAGAAAGGGGAAGGGAGGGAGAAAGAGATGGAGAGAAACATCAATGTGTGGTTGCTTCTCATGCACCACCAACTGAGGACCTGTCCCACAACCCAGACATTTGCCCTGACTGGGAATTGAACCACATTAGCCACTTAAAAAATAATAATCCAGTTTAACAGACAACAAACAGTATGGTGATTACCAGAGGGGAAGAGGGTGGGAGGAGGTAGCTATTTTTAAAAATAGCTAATTAAATGTTACTGGGGATAGCTTCCCTTCCTCCCCACTCTCTGCCCTCATCTCACTCCTCGTGCAAGTTAAATCACACAGCTGAAGAGATAGGACCACATTGTACTCATCGGAATTGGACTCCAAAGATCACTGTGGGACAAAAGAAAAAAACTGGAACAAAAAGAAGAAAGTATGTTTCTTTCCATACCTTTAATTGGATTAGTAAAGTCAGAGAAAAAGGCCCTTCAGCCCCTTTTGAAGTATAGGGACAGACATACTTCACAGTTGTTCTGCTGAAGCACTTTTCCTTAATGGCTTTAATGATAAATCCAGCTTTTCTGACAGGAGAGGAATTCCTTCTGAAAGTTTCTCCAATCCAAATCAATTCAGAATTACTGGAGGGCCCCAGTACCATAATTTGTTTCATATACAAAAAAGAGTATATTTTTCTTGGGATACTTGATGTTAGAACAAGATAGCCTTCCTCTTATCTGGAAAGTTCATGTGTTGGGGGGCCCACGGTGCCTTTCCTCTGCCTGGACTCGTGGTTCCTTTCTTACTAAGAGACCTATTCCAAGGAAACTAGTCACCCTGTAGGCCCTACCACCTAGGTTATCTCCAGTGGGTTCTCAGATCTCCCAAGTTAGTCACTCTCCACCCTGAAGTTCTTGAGCAAGTAACTCTAAGAGAACTTTTCCATTGTTTCGTGATTCATTATTATGAATCACTGAGGCTGTTGGCTCCTTAAGGACAGAAACTCTTGCTTGTCTTCCATTTTTCTTTCATGGCACCAGCTTGGTTCTTGGTGCGCACAGGAGACCTGAAGGAAGCTTTCAGAGTGGCTGGCTTTAACACCAATGTGTAGTTACCACATATCTTTATACATACCATGTTTTGTTTTCTTTTGTTTTTTTTTTTAAACACAATTCCTTTTCTTAACCATAACATGATTTATGGTATTTCAATGAGTATTAAGAAAAAGTACAGATTAATTATCTGGCTGAGCAAAATGCCACTCTCAAAATGATTCACTGCAAATAAAAGCAGTCAGAATAAGTACAATAGCAGAAATATTCTTTTTTTTCAGTGGATGTGTTGATTAAAAAAATTATCCTGGATTATCCCACCATAATAAAGCATATGTTATTTTATTTCCTGTCACAATTAAGGGAATTGATATTTTTAACATTGTTCAAATTACTTGCAACACAAGTACTTCAAACAAATGAATAAATATATGATGACAGCAAAAATTATTTCATGTTGTATTCCAGCTATGAAAGATGCTTTGTGCTTCATGTTAAAAGTAAAAAAACACTGTGGCTGGAGGCAGGTGAAAAGCAACCATACATTGATGTCTCTCTCCCTATCTGCCTCTCTCCCTCTCTGCCTCTCTCTCATCCCCTCTTTCTAAAAATAATGAAATAAAATCTAAAAAAAAAAAAAAAAAAAGTAAAAAGCAAACAAACATAGGCTTATTTATAGGCTTCTGCCTCTGGGGTACCAATCTCCTATATATTGATCTACTTTATGAGGATCAAAGGCAAGACTAAATGATAAAAGATTTCAGTGGAACAATTCTTAATCCATATGAATAAAGTAGAAGGTACAATAATCAAAATGACAAATACTGATTCTTATTTGAAAAACAAGTTTATACCCTGGCTGGTGGCTCAATGGATAAGGCACCAGCCTGGGAACCCAAAGGTTGCTGGTTCAATTCCCAATCAGGGCACATAACCAGGTTGCAAGCCAGGCCAGGTCCGTAGCTGGAGGCAGGTGAAAGGCAACCATACATTGATGTTTCTTTCCCTCTCTGCCCCTCTCCCCCTCTCTCTAAAAATAATAAATACAGTGTTTAAAATTTTTTTAAAAAACCAAGTTTATCATTTATTCAAAATAGAAATAAAATATTCAGGGTATATCATTTAATTTATTATTTTTCTCTAAATATGGCCTTGCCTTTTAAATTATTTAAAAATTTTTCAACAAAAACAAAGAGCCACTTTAACATTTTTTATATTTTACTCTAATGTATAAATAAATTCAATGGTGTACAAGAAAATTATATTAAACAATAACTAGATGACTAAATTGAAACAGACAGAAATCAATGACAGAAGTAGGAAAATACAGAATGGATAGCACAGAGAATGCAGTCAAAATGGCCCAAACAGTTACCAGAAAGCCAGCAGGAAGTAGAGTACACTAAATTGCACAATTATTGGTGAGTGCTCTTATTACTAAACTAAATTTGGGTGTATCATTTGTTTCTTAAAACATTGTATGTCATTTGGGGGATATTCTTAGGAGTGAAATTTCTGCATATGCCTATGTTAGCTTTAGTACATACACATGACAAACTAACTTCCAAACGAGTTGAATGAATTTACACTCCCACCAGAATTGTAACAGTTTTGGCCTTCCCATATCATTGACACAGTTGGTATAATTTGTCATCTTCATTTTTGTCTTTCTGGGGATCCATAGTGGCATCTTATGCTTTCCATTTGTATTTTTTAAAATAGAAATAACTTAATGGTAATATGGATTAAACTGAGGAGAGGATGTTTTGGGTATAGATTTAAGAGGACTTGGCACCGGATATGAAAAGCTGGTAGCAGAATAGGTGAGTTTGAAAAGCAGGCTAGGCAGAATGATAACAATCACACTTTTAAAGATAAGGGACATAGTAAAAAAAAAAAGTTCTGGAGAGAAGACAATAAAGGCACTTGAGTTTGAGGTATAGTTAAAAGTTTACATGGGATTATCGTGGTTTTGGACTTCTCAGGGGATTGCCATTTTCAGATCATTAAAAAACATAGTTTTGTTGTTCGTTTTTAGGGCAAGTTTAACTCATACTAGCCATGCCGTAATGATAAATCAAAATACGCTTTGAAAAGGTACCAGAACCATTAAAGGGCTTTACCAAAGATATGTATTTCTGAAAGGCTGTGTCTATATACTATTATGCAATTCTTTGTACCATGTTTTTGCTTTAATAATGGTTAATTCCCACAAAAATGATCTACCTTTAAAATGTGTATTATAGGATTTTGAGTATTACAGCTTTTTTAAAAAAGACTTTGTTTTTTAGAGAGAGGAGAAGAGAGAGAAGCAGAGAGGGAGAGAACACCAATGTATGGTTGCCTTTTACCTGCCTCCAGCTACAGACCTGGCTGGGGACCGGACTTGCAACCTGGTTATGTGCCCTGGCTGGGAATCAAACCAGCGACCTTTGGGTTTGCAGGCCAGTGCCTTATCCACTGTGCCACCAGTCAGGGCTATTATAGCTTTTTTTAATGTAAGAAATTATTGTGTTTCGTATAATGAATTAGATTTCATTTTGTAGGGAAAACTACATTTTTAATGACCTCAAAATGAATAATGTTCACTATTTTGAAGATTTTTATTGTGCTAGTTGTTTAGATGGCACAAGTAGGGCATCACATTTTTAAAGTGCTAAGACTTAAGTATTTTGCCATAAAGTAATTACGTAAAATTTCTGATTACACACAGAGCAGGTTACAAAACTTCTCTATGGTCTCAGTTGGTTTATGTCCTTGACTTCTTCAATGTCTAGGGTAACATTTTCTGATCATCAAGGCTTACTCTGACTCCTTTTTCAGCCTTCCTCAGTGAGGCAAGGTTGTGGGAAGATGAGCTTATTCTGGATTTAAAAGGGTTTGTCTCTCGACCTGGAATGGAGCCCTTCTCACTTTTTGTAGGGATTCTGGCTTGTGAAAGAGAGTGAACTAACCAACACAAATAGAGTACTTAATCTTCATTTGTCAAAGCTGTGGGTGCTCTGCTTCTTCAATTTATATAATGGAAAGTTAAGTACATTTTTGCAAGATTCAATTTCTACAAATTTTCTATTTTTAGTTGTGCAAATAAGTTTTTATAACTTAGTTGGTACAAACAATGAGAAAAACAATTCAGTATTTACCTGAATCTGCTGTGGAATAACATTACTTGCCTTATTTGTTATTTTTTGCTCCAATATATCTATAATAATTGCTAAGATGATATAAGATGACCACATATAATTTTATAATGATAATGAAAATTCAGGAGATAGAAAGTCTGTGTTTTAATTAGACCCACCTGATTTTAAAAGAAAATTTCTAACAACCCATATAGTTAATTCACACCTTAAACAAGTAAAGACTAAATTCTGTCAATTAGTAAACATATGCAGTTACTATACCTGTATTTGATTAAAAACTGTCATCTTTTTATATAGCTATTATTTTTAGTTTCATTGTCAATTTCCAAAGGTGATCCTAAAAATTTTAAAAGCTTTTGAGTTTGAAATTGCAGTATGTTCTTTTTTATTTGATTGATGATATATATATATATATATATATATATATATATACACACATCACACATATTATACACATTAAGCATACACACACAACACATACATACATATATACATATATATACCCCAAATGATTTATTTATTTTTTCCCCAGGTAATGTTAATGAAGTGGCTGCGATCATACAATTACTCCTTGTAGAAATTGCTTAGGTTATGTTTCAGTGTTAGAAAGTAGTGACCATTTGCTGAAGGGCTATTAAATGTATACTACTCTCCTATGCTTGCGAAATGTAGTTTCTTCTCGAAAGAACTGTTTCTCCCTAATAAACTGAAAGAGTATACAAAGGAGATAACTCAGTTTAGCAGGAAGAAAGCAAGGAAGAAAATATTTTTTTTCTAAAATTACATCCTGCTTTATTACTTGTATCACTTAGGGTCCTGGCAGGAAACAAATGGCACATTCCACTTGGTAGGTAAATAGGCTCATTTAATGAATGGACTATTTATAACATATGGGCAGAATCAAGGTAAATCAAGAAGGCTAGCAACTGCAGGGGATCTGTACATTTGCAGCTGTGGTAAGGAAGTGGTTACTTGAATCCTAAGAGCTATAGCTGAAGGAGAGGAGGATAGACCAGTGCTAACCTGCACCCGCAGAGAGGGGCCAGCAGAGTAAATACCCCCTCTCTTCCATTCCATCACCTGATGGGCTACTGCTGCCCCTTGATGGCCAACCCAAGCAGAATCCAGAAGGCAAGGCATGCAGGTCACAGGTCTGCTTCCTGAGCACAGAATATGGTGGAAAAGGATGGAAACTTATCTGCAGGAAAATGGAAGAGATTCACCACCACATTTAGCATGTGATCATAAATTTTGAAAGAGTACACATGCAGCATGGTTCTTGAGTGTTTCCATGAAGTAAATAAGGTTAACTTGACAAGATTAGCACATTTGAAATGCTCATGAAGTAATATTAAGTTGCCAAAACTATTTAGAATAATAACTTTAAGACAACTAAATTGTATTTTATGTGCCCAACAGAATAGCACACGATTCATTAGTGATCCTCATTATGAAATGTAATGTAGAAAATTCATTTTGGTTTGGCTCATGTATTATATAAGTAATGGCAGTTTTAAGTTGCACATGGCAATATATGCTAAAAAAATGGGGAAAATCTTAGATAGAAATAAGTATGTTTGAGAGAACTAGCATAATATAATTACTTTTACAATGTTTCTTTAATTATTGAATATATTCCTTCTGTAAGTAATATAATTTTAGAACTGCAAATTAAATGTTACTTAGTAACCATTAATTTATAGCAGCAAATGGATATTTTATTAACTGTACATTTTCAGTATGAATAAGTGATAATTTGATTAGTAAAATAGTCATAAAATAACATTATTGAGGCAACACTTAAAGCAAGATTCAGGAGAAAATAATAACTAGCAAATGCTGAACTTCCTAGAACAGGTTGCTATGTTTGAATAGGAAAACATTGCATATGCCTTTCAGATATTCCAGGGAATGTGCATATTATACAGGTTATATATTAAAATATGAGCCTTGCTTTTTCTATTTGTGGAATCTAGTGATATAAAACACTGTAAAATTCTTTTTGAAAATAGCAAAAGCATAATTTTCTATCTTAAGAATTAATGATAGTTTTGTTTTCTTTTTGCCTTAAATCCAAGAGGATTTTTTTAGTACAATTTTTCCTCTGTAGTTCAATGTTGAACATTGTACTTTTCTAACTTCTTGCTTTTATTTTAATCAAAAAGAGCACATTGATGATAAACATTTTAAAGCAATCACTTTTATGTGAGGTAATTTCTTATAAAATAGTCACTGCTATTATCTGACTATGGGCATGTAAGATGGAACTTCATTTCCTTATTGAGAGAAGAACCTTGTGTTCTCTGACTTTACCTTTCAAAATGCTACTCAATTCTTTAAACTGCCTCCATGTAATCGTTCTGTGGCATTTTCCCTAGCCAAGCCCTTATTCATGCGTTTTGTAAACATTTGCTAAGAACCCACTACCTACCAAAAACTGAAAAAAAGCCCTGAAAACTCAAAAAGAAATTAGATGCTGTTCTATCCTCAGCATCTCATGGTGGAATTGGGCATGCAAGTGAATAATTACAAGAGCCATAATGGAGCAAGAACAAGAAACAAAGAGGTAAAATAAAGGAACTCGGAGTGGTGAAATTACATCAACTCAAACTGGGGAGCATAGAAAGAGTACTCCAAAGAACTTGAAATGGATCTTGAAGGGTGAATAGGAGTTTTCTAAGTGCAAAAGAATATGAAAGGCATCCTGGGCAGAGAAAATGAAACTAAACTGTGGAGTAGTTGGGCCTGTTTGAAGAATGAAATTTAAGCTTTGCTATAGGGTGTGCAATGAGATGGGAGTAGTGGGAGACAGAGACTGAAGATAGGGTGCTCCAGTTTTATGAGGTCTGGGGGTTCAGATATGGGAGATGTGGAGGGAGAATTGTCCTCTTAAGATCACCTTTATTTTTGACCTCTTCCTCCAACATTTCATCTCCTGAAATTCTCATTGAAACTACCTGTCAGAAGTTGTGGGGAAAGAAAGATCACTTACACTAAAGAAATGAATAGAACTTTCCTTAACTCTCCTATAGGTATCTGATAAATCTTGGAGTCTCAGAGAGCCACTGACTTAGAGGAGGCATATTTGAGTAGGACTACTGTAAAGCATACTGTTCAGTCTAACTCTCCCAGATTCTGTAACTGATTCCCTTTTAGTTCCCTTTTCTGATATTGGAAGGGAAGTTGTCATGGGTTCTCTGTAAATAGATTCCAGAATGGAAAGTTGAGTATGTGGAAGAAATGTGGTTTGTGGGGAGAGCTCTCTGGAAATGCCCCTATAAAGAAGTGAGGAAGGCCCTTCAGAATGGTCTCCAATTGAGGTCCCTGCACCAGTCACTGGCTGACAGCAACTCTGGTTGAGGTTGAACAGTGAATATTTTCTTTGGAAAAGAAAATCCTGTAAGGACACTTAAATATATATTTATTAGTAAATACAATCGACATTCTGCTTTTACTTTTATTAGCATTTATTTTATACTGAATTTACTCTGAGGCATAAGGTTTTTATTTTTTCAGTTTCTTATGGGCTACCTTTTTCTTTCGTGCAATCTGCTTTTCTGGTTTAGAAACAACCTACTTTTTTCAGGAAGGATCCTCTTGGTATGGCAGGGAGTGCTCATGTATGGGTAGATTAGTCTTCCCATGAGCTCTGTAAATTCTGCACTGCACCTTGGAAACTTTGTTCACCCAGATGTGCTCAATAACCAGAAACTCTACATCTAAAATCTTACATCCAGCATTACTCCCTGCATTTGTAAGCATGTATAGCAAAAATTCATCACTGTTTTTGGGCCACACACCTGGGTTCAGCCCTACTGTTTGGCCTTGGTGCACCCACCGACTCCACCATGATAACAGGGGAATGGGACACAATGCTTCTGTAAAGTGACATCATTCAGATACTTGGTGGCTTTTAAACAATGCATACCCTTGAGGGCCTGGGAAGGTTCACAAGTGTTCTTAAAGAGAATATAAGGAGTTGCACTTCCTGATTTTATGGGGTTTTCTGGGTCATGTGAATAGCGAACCATGTTCAGAGGTCACCTCAGGCTACTTTCAGAAAAGTATAACACTTTTTATGGGAAAGGAGTCACAGGAAACTATTCCTCTAAATCCAGTGTTCTGATAGTCCCCTATCACAATTCTTGAAAATATTTTCAGTGATTTAGGTATCTATTTGGGTCTGGGATAAAGTTTTGATACTCTATGGCTCCATTCTTCCAAATCTAATCTGTTACCATGTAAAGCTGGTTAGGAGCATTTATATTTTATTGTGTCCAAGTTAAAACTTCTATATCATTTCAATGGCCCTAGGAATTTCCTTCTCCTATCCTATCCAGAATAATGAATATACACTAAGTAGAAAGGAATCAAGAGGTAGGAAGCCTTGAGGCTTTGAAAATGATGGTATTATAAAGCAGTGTATTTCAATCAGGAAATAACGATGACAGTCATGCATGTTTAGTGTGATCAGAGAAATGACCACTGCCTGGTACTGTAGGTACCAAAAATACCACCAACTGGAAATAAAATTGGTCCCTTAGCCAAAGGGAAACCTGAGAAGGCATATGGTTCCAGCTATGGGCCTTATAAAGGTGCTAAGGAAAGGGGAAATGCCGGCCATTCTGCTTGCTATCTTGTGTGGCATGGGTTAATTTCCTCATATTCTTTTTGGCTAAAGTTATTTGCTTTAAACTTGGAAATTCTGTTTCTGAAATTATATGTCTTTTCATTGCTTATGCTGTATATATTTGTACTATTTCTTTTTGATAAATTCACAACTAATTTTCCTAGTTACAGATAGGTTTCCAAAGTGTAAAACAGAGGTTGTTAGTTCTGTTTCTTTTTTAAATACAGTCAGGTGCTGCTTAATGACAGGGATACATTTTTAGAAATGTCATTAGGTGATTTGGTCATTGTATGAACATGGCAGAGTTCACTTACACAAACCTAGATGGTATATAGCCTACTATATATCTAGGTTATGTGGTATAACCTATTGCTACTAGGCTAGGAGTCTGTACAGCATGTTACTGTAGAAAAAAAAGTGAGATTAAATCAAGCACAAGAAAAGATGATGTAACAAGAGCTGCAGTAAACACCAGGTATATGAGGCTGCTCCAAGTGTAACATGGAATTCTGTTTTACAACTATTTTTTTTTTAGTAGAAAAAGTATACACTAACGTAATAATTAAAATTGTGATATAGTAAGTATATAAACCTAATAACATAGTTGTTTATTATCCTTATCAAGTATACGCATTGTGCATAATTGTATGTGTCATACTTTTATACAATAGTCAGTGCAGTAAGTTCATTTACACTGTCTTTACTGCAAACAAGTGAGTAACGCAACAACGCATTGTGCTGTGATGTTACGACAGGTATGACATCGCAGGGCAATGGATATTTTTTGGCACCAGTATAATCTTACAGGACCACTGTCATATATGTGGTCCAATGTTCACTAAAATACAGTTATGAGGCACATGACATAATTTATTTCAGTATCTGAATGCAGCCTCTTCCCAGTTGAAAGTATTATGATAACCAAAAAGTAAGTTTATTGTGTAAAGTGCCCTATATGGTTAATGAGGTCAATTTTTATTATATGAATTGATTTTTAATGTTTCTGGGAGGGACCCCAGAAATTGCCTTAACCAGTGGACTCACCCTCATTTTTTAAAAAGATTTTATTCTTTATTTTTAGAGAGAAGGGCAGGGAGGGAGGAAGAAAGGGAGAGAAATATCAATGTATGGTTGCCTTTCACCTGCCTCCAGCTATAGACCTGGCTGGAGACCTGGCTTGAAACCTAACCTGGTGTTGTGCTGTGACTGGGAAATAAACCAGTGATCTTTGGGTTTGTAGGCTGGTGCCTTATCCATTGTGCCACCAGCTAGGGCTTTGTCCTCATTTTTATTTTGTGAGGAAACAAAAATCCTAAGTAAGTGATTTCCTCAATATCATGTGGATTTGTTGCATTTTACGTTAAAAAAGGATCTTCATTTGTTTGTAAAAGTCATAACTTTTTAATTAAGCATTCATCAACATATTATATAGATAAAATAATTATGTGCAATGCAGTATTTTAACAGATGGTTGTTTGACATAGTATTTTAGAAAAGTAACATGATGATATTCTTGATTTGCTAGAGCAGACTGACATTTTACAAGATGTTAAACTAGTTTATATTTTAAAAGACTGGAGAACCTGGGCTGGGAATTTTGACCTCAACCAAAGTTTTCCAGCCTAATTCCTCAAATAATTAACTATTCTTTACCACTGCTGGTAACATTTGACAGTCCCTGGGCACATTTTTAGTTGTTAACAGTTGCTTTCAATCACTTCAAAGTGAATACTACCCTGCATTTTAATGCAACATTTCCTGAAGAGTGTTCTATGAAACATATTTATCAGATGTTATGTGAGAAGAGATAAATATGCATATTATATTGCCCTCATGAAGATCTTTGCTGACAACTATCATATTAAAGCCTCTGACATGTCCTGCAGTGAGAATCTACTTACCTTTACTTAACCAAGAATATCTTGCCTTGATTAAATCATGCAATATTTTTACATAGTCTGTATGAATATTCCTAAGAAGAGGCACCAAGAAATCCAGTCATTATGATTTACAGTTCTCAAAGCCCTTTCACATTTAATTTTATTGGATTCTAGCAACCATTTTCAATTCTAAAATACAGTACTGTTCTAAAATAGAATCCTAAAATTATTTAGCATCGTTCCTAACTTGTCCTTCTGCTTTCACTTCCTAGAGCCAGTAAATAATTTTCTTTCAATTAAGACAAATTTATTATTTTTCTTATGAAAAATATTTATATTTTTATATAAATATACATTTATATATTTTATTAATGTTTTTATAAAACAGAAAATGCAAATAAATATAATAAAAATTTTTCCATAACTCCTGTTATATTTCATGCCAACATACTTTAAAATAAAATAGCACTTTTAAAAAATTTTATTACTTTTAGAGGGGAAAGAAGAGAGGCAGAGAAGGAGAGAGACATCAATGTATGGTTGCCTTTCACCTGCCTCCAGCTACAGAGCTGGCTGGAGACCTGGCTTGCAACCTGGTTATGTGCCCTGGCTGGGAATCAAACCAGCAACCTTTGGGTTTGCAGGCTGGAGTCTTATTCATTGTGCCACCAGCCAGGGCCTAAAATAGCACTTTAAATGCTTTTTATAAAGTTGATTTTTTCAGTCAATATCTTTAACAGTCTAGTATTGTTAGATTTTATACTACATTATTTTGTTATGATAACAGAGAACAAATATTCAAGTATCAATTAGATAACTGATGGGTATTTCATATCAATCACATGGTGCTTTAAGGAGTTCCTTATTAATGAGAGACTACTAGTTAGTTTTTGAAACTAATTTTTAAAATTCATGAACAACTTTATACATATATATTTTCACATATTCTTCTTTGGGCACATTTCTTTAGGCAAGTTATGAGTAGTGGAATTGTATTAATAGGTGGAGAAAGGAATAAGTTCAAGGGTGGGGTGATGGTGGTTATAGATGTATATTTTAAAGCTTTGATACTAAAAAGCTGCCTTTTACGAAAACTGTATAACTTTTTATTTTCAACAGTAGCATATGTGACATTAGGTCTTATATTTTATTTTATTTTAACAGGTTTTAAATTATGCAACACATTGTTGTATTGTATTCTTATACTACTTGGATTTGTTTCTTTTCATTTTCTCTGCAAGGCTAGAACACATCCTTTATTTTTTGACTTTCTGACTGTCAAACTGTTGTGCTTGCCTCCATTTCTTTGCTCATTTGGGTTCAGTTTAAATTCTTGTTTCTTGAAAAAGCCTTGCTATATCAATTAGCACCAGATCCCACACTTCACAATTTGACATAGCCTTATGTTGTTGTTTAATTGCTTCATATATGCTTATCTTCAGCTATTTGACCGTCTTATTACCACTACTAGAGCCCAGCTCTGAACACTTATTTCATCTTGATCACCATGCTAGCCCCTAAGGCTGCTAGAATAAAGCAGACACAGCATTGTTCTTGAGTTGCACACAGATTTGGAGAGAAAATAGACAGGAAGCAAGCTATTACAGGCACCATCACTGCTGTAAATAAGGTATTATATAGGAGTACAGACTGGGGTTTGATGCTAGGGAAGACTTCCTGGAGCAGAAGTGGTGGAGGGAAGTTTTGAAGGATGAATCAAAACTCAGAGCTGTGAAGGATAAGTAAGTGAAGACATAGGAAAGTCTATATTGTGAGCACATACGTACATTTGTATGTGGGCCGCATGTCAGGGAGATATGGGAAAGAGTATGAATGTACAGTGAAGGAGTGACCAGAAGTGAACCTGGAGAGACTAGCAGAAAGAGGACAAAGCCTGAAGATCTACATGGGTGCTGCTAAGACATGAAGGCTTCATCCTGGTGACACTAGGAGTGTTGAGGGTGGATTAACTGAGGCAAGGATGCTGGGAAACCATGTTTACAGTTCTTGGCACACTCACGGTACTAAACAAAAGGGACTGGTCTCTACAAGGACATGCATGTGATTCTGTGTGTGTGTGTGTGTGTGTGTATTTTGTATTTTTTAAGGATTCCTAGACCTATGCTTTTATTTCCTTAGTTCTTAGCTTCCTAATTAGTAGGACAATTATATTCTATTAATCATTCTATTACATTCCTATGTAGGAAATATAGCATATTATTAAGCAAAAAATGTGATAGAGAACTTACAGTTTCCCCATCCTGGTTGAGTACATTTAGGATGTATGTATGGCCATGCTATTTGTATCTCCAGCTCATTTAATGAGGTTGTGATATGTAAGGCTGGCTTATTTAATAATTTGAGTAGCCTTGGGAGACGTTTTACTTGATCATGGAAAGAGAGAGATGAATTGACTTAGGTAGACAAGAAAGATCTCTCTCAGAGAAATCTTATTTTTGTCAGGAAATGAAAATAATTTTTACTCTGCTGAGAGAAAAGTCACTTTTGTTTATAATATGATGTAATTTTTACAAATATTTTTAGCTTTTAACATAAACCTTCAGATTCTGAAAACATAGTAATTACAATACACACCATTGAATCCCTTTTCTTACATGGGCATTTCTACTCAATTTAAGAATTTGTTTAAGAATGAGGTTTAATATCACATTTATTTGTGACCTTACTTATATTTGAACTAGAAAAAGAATTTGCTATTTGTAGTGATAGCTTGTTTTTTGTTTTTGTTTTTATGCAGAGCTGAGATGCTGATAGCAACTTTTCATACTTTGTGGACTAGCTTTATCTAGTTATAGAATAATTTACTACACTGGCAAAGAGTACTCAGAAATTGGAATTACTCAGGAGAAAAAAAATCTTTAAATTCAAATTGCTGTTATACTTCAAGCAAATTATATTAGCTTTCTTCAAAGAACCTTATTAAATGCCTTTAGCAGCCTTGTCATCCCCATGAGATAGTTGCTTCTCACTCCATGGATGAAGAAACTGAAGTTAAATAATTTAGTCAGAGTCAAAGGAAATGGCTACATGAGACCTGGTATTGAGAAAAGTATTCTTTTTAAGAAAAGATTATAGGGCTTTATTCAGATCACTGATCCAGACCTGCCCCACCCTCCTGCAGCCAGTACCTTGCCCAGATCTCTTTTTATGTGATTAATCTCAAAACTCTTTCAAGCAATTGATATACTAACAAAATATAAATGCCCAGCCACCCAGTATTGGGAGAGAGATTTGAAGTGTTTCCCATTTGCCATATAAACATTTGAGGAGGCACCGGGTATCATCTCAAGGTTAACTATACTTATGTACTTATAAACTAGGGATTGCCATCTGACATAAGTATCAAAAGGAAGAGAATAACTACTGGCAATGAAGAATTCAAGACACTCAAGTATCGTTGCTTCCCTAAACAACTGAGCCATGATAGTAAGAAACTAGGAGAGTTCCTTAGCCAGTGGAATAGGGAAACTGAGATAAATAGCTGAACACAACAGACTGAACAAACTGGCTGAGCAATTTATAGCCAGATGTAAAAAGGTCACCTTCCCAGAGATAACATCCAGGCCTCAGTTGTATTTCAGCTCCAGGCCCAGAAAAGCAGCAAAAGCAGGTGGGCATGCCAGGACCAGCTGCAATAACTAAGGACCCCCTTGCCCTGGAGGTGACCAATCAGCAGAGACCACCACCTTAAAAGAGGACACTTAGAAAACATGAATATTCTGCTGAAACCGTCCCCTAAGATTCTGGCCTATAAGAGAGTGTGAAAAACTCAAGACGAAGGACGGAGTGTGCTCTCTACCATTCCCTTTCCCCATTTCATTCCTTCTCCACAGGCAGGTATCTGCTGCACTCAGGCAGGGGGCAGCTGGCAGTTTGACCCAGGCTAATCCCTGAACCTGTCCCCAAAGCAACCCGCCCCCCCCCGCCCCCGCACGTATTTTTTTACTGACTACTCAGTGAGCTCAGGCAGCCCAGTTTAGGCTCTTCTGTTGCTGCTTCTTTGCTAAGTTTTTCCTTGTTTTAGTGTCCCCAGCTTTTTAATAAACATACCCTCCTAGTCACCTGGATTTGTGTTGTGAAATCTTTCCTACGTGGAGTCAAGACCCCACACACTACCGACTGGTTCTAGGCAGACCCACTCAGGGCCAGCCCCAGTCCAGTAGCAGAACTAATGTGGTTCATTGGCCAGAATACACTTTCTGCTTATAAATAGGCACGCTAAGATACCGTTAAAATTTAATAGTACAATAGATAACTTTTGTTTCATTAATTTTAGAATTTGTAGCATTTAAAAAATTTTAAATTTCTTATTGTATTACATTTTTTTTCTCCCATTTCTCCCCCCTGCCCCACCAACCCCATCCCCTATCCTGCATTCAATTCCCCCTCCTCATTGTCAATGTCCATGGGCCATTTATACTAGCTCCTTGACTGATAATTTTGGAATTTATAGCATTTTATTTACCTGCATTCTATGCTACTCCCTAGAACTCATGCAGAAAAATGTTTCTTTTTTTATGAGTATTTTGGAAATGTTGTATATGGAGAAAAATGAAGCACTTAAAACTTCAGTTACATTAATAATTGTTACCAGCAGAGCCTAACCTGGCATCTCTGACAGGAACAGTCTACAGTGAGAAACTATGTCTTGGATGAAATGTGCAAGACTACCTCTTAATGATCCTTGCATGACTAATACACAGTGACACTTAAGGAGCACTCATCTAAAACTGTTGATATTCATTTTGAAAATGTTCATCTGTGGCATATTCACCAGCAGGAAATGCAGCTGAAGAAAATCATTAACCCCTTCTTCATTGGTATTATACAATGTTACGGGATTTATACTTTCTGATTACATTCTGCTAACATGACCAATGCAATATTATAGAGTAGATTTAGGTGGTTAAAACATAATTAAAGACATTATTAGGTATGCAATCTAAAATGAGGAGACACTTTTGGGAGGCTTGTAAAATGTGAATCCCAGAGTATAAAATGCTGCAATGGGAAATAGCCTGAGGAGAACATTTAGAAGAGTGATTAGAATAATAAAGTGATGAAGATACTGAGATGAAAGGAGTTTATGGAGCTAATTGGGTTGCTCTAAATACAGTTAGTTGATCACAGAATGACTGAAAATGTCTAAGGTGCTTGTATGAGTTAATATGACAGCCATTAGGCTCAATCATGAGAAAGTCAAGTTATTTTAAGATAGTATATTTGGAAAGATTTTATGAGTTTAATTGTTCCATTTGACTACACTGATTTCACTAATAGTGATTTTTCTTTTAAAATTTCCAAGTCAACGTATTAAGTAGAGCTTGTCATCTCTTTCTCTCCCTCTGGCTCTCATTTCTTATGCACAATATCTTTATCTACCTACCTGATTCTATTTTTAACTCTCCATCCTTAACTTCAGGATTGTAGAGAAGAGGAGTAGGGGAGTTAGAGCTTGATAAGACCTTGGTTATCTTTATCTCTAGGTGAAGAAATTCCTAGCATCTCTGTCGGATGTAACAAGATGTTTTGATGGAAAGGAAGCTCATTACTTTCAAAACAGTCCACTACATTTTTTGGTCAGTTAATTGTTGATACATTTTTTCCATGTATTTAGTTTAACTCTGCAATTTCTATTCCCCATAAATTTAGGGACCTATTTAAACAGTCTTTCATTTTGTTTCTACTCAGCGTACATCCCAATGTTTGAGTTGTAGTACCATTATTTTAGTACATTTATCTCCTTCACTTGTCCTTGATCCTTTTCATTTCAGTGCCTTGCCTGAGGCATTTTGGAAAATCAACACGCATTTGCTGAGCAAGTTAATGAATACCCTTTCTGTCTGATCATGATTGTTTTCACTGCTAATCTCATGCCTGCAGCTGGGACTGGATTGGATTCAACGATTTAAAGTAACCTGTGACATGATACAACTATACTCTGGACTAGAAACATTACCACACTACGGTAGTTTTCCAGTGGTTTGCTCTGTCCCAGTTAGAGTGCAATGGAATTCACAGAGGAAGTTCAAGTGCCAGATGACCAGAATACTATCTTCCAGCCCTCTCTTTAGGCTCTACAAGGGTCTGATGCTCCACTTCCACCAGTTGACATGTTCAGGAAAGTTCGATGAGATGTCAAAAGATGTTTTTCTTCTTCAGTATATATTTTGTGTTTATGTGTGGGGTTTAAAATTGTGGATTTTCAAATACCCATTTTTGTTTTTTCTTAAATATATTCTATTTATTTTGCTATTACTGTTGTCCCAATTTTCCTCCCTTTGCTTCCCTCCACTCAGTACCTCATTTCTTCCAGCAATGCCCCCCTTAGTTCATATCCATGTGTCATGCATATAAGTTCTTTGGCTTCTCCGTTTCCTTGATTCTTCTTAACATCCCCCTGTCTATTCTGTAACCATAATGTGTACTTTTTTTTTTCTTTCACATCCAGACAGTTCATTTAATTGCCGCCTTCTGTCAGCTTCTCAAATCATATTAATACAAAGTTTTCTTTTCATTATTTCAAAATGCCTACATTAATTCATTTGTTTAAAGAATTACTCTTTTAAGTAATATGAATTGCATTTTTAAAAAGATTTTATTATTTCCAGAGAGAGAGGAAAGTAGAGAGGGAGAGAAACATCAATCTATGGTTGCCTTTCATCTGCCTCCATCCACTGACCTGGCTGGAGACCTGGCTTGCAACCTGGTTATGTGCCCTGGCTGGGGAACCAGAGACCTTTGGGTTAGCAGGCTGACACCTTATCCACTGTGCCACCATCCAGGGCCCTGAATTGCATTTTTAAATTCTCTTTTTAATGAACCCTGTTTGTTCATCCCTAGGCCTGTACCAAATATATGAAATAGGAATCTGTATTTTTATGGATATTTTCATATGTTGAGACAGTATAAATAGCAGTGTATCCTTCCTCCAGAGTGTCATATTTAGGAAGATATCTGCATGGGAATGTGATGATCAGTACACACACAAACACCAATAGTTAGGATAGACTGGGGACAGGGCACATAACAAAGATATGTTGAGCTACTAAAAACATACATATACCTCCATTTTAGTTAATTCCTAAGTGCAGGGGAAAAACCAAAATGATAAGCTTTGTAGAGGACATACATAAGAAACTCTTATGAGTAAAAAAAAAACAAAGATGATGAAAACAAGAGAGAATGAGTACATGTGTTGGATGAGAAAATGTAGAGGATTTAGTTGAAATCTTAAGTAAAATTTTAGGATTGAAGAGAAAAGCCATAGAATCAAATCTAAAACAAATTTCAAGTGCAAATGTTAAAACTAAGAATTTAACGTCATGAATAGAAAAATGCAGCTGGGAGGGGGAAAGAATAAGGAGGAGGTAAAATTAGTCATAGGGAATTCAGTACCAGTTGATTTGCTGTTTAGAATGAAGATAGATCCAAGATTGAGCAATCAGTAGGGGAGGGATCAGAGTTATGGAGGAAAGAAGAGAAAGAAACAGTGTTGCTCACTCTGAAACATTGAAAAGACCCAAAGAGCTGAAACAAATATTAATGCCTAGGTCCCACCCCCAGTTTGCTGTGTGACTACTGTGCTGAGTTTCAAAAGCACTCCAGCAGATTTGAACATGCAGTGAAGATTAAAAACCGGTGCTCTAGAATTAGAGAAGGCTAATTTTACTTTAAGGGAAACCACTGAAGAAGAATATTTGGAATTTCGCACTTTGTCAGGGTCCAAAAGGTAGATACCCGAGAAATGTGAGAAGGAACTAAAAACTAGAGCCAAAAGTCACTTAGACTTGGGACAGCAGGTGATACCATTTTTACAAAGAATAGATGAGTGAAATAGTTAAGATAAAATGCGGAGCTGAAAACAAAAGCATCATTCAAAGTTTAGGTGAGGTTCTTTTAATTATTTAACAACTGTTTACTGGTATCCACTGTATCCTTTGCACTGGGCATGGTATTATGGATATAGCAATAAACAGTAAATTCAGAGTTGTTGATCTCATGGCACTAAAATTTTAATGAAGGAAGGAGAGGGAAAGAGGAAGGAAAGGAAAAGGGAGGGGAGAGAAGGGGAAGAGGGGAACTGGAAAGGCAAACATGTTTTAGAAGAATTATGAAGGTGGAAAAGGGCATGCAGAGCTAACTAGAATTAAACTTTTTGAGAGGGAGTTGTATTCCAAAGAACTAAACATGTTTGTGACTATTAACACATAAAATAACCCTTGGGTTTCCAAATCTTGAAAGTTAGAAACACGCTCAGTGCCCAAAGGTGGGATACAGAGCCTATTCTTCAATGGCTATTAAGTGGCCAAGTTGGATGATGGAAAAGAAAGTCCTCCCTTGAGGTCAAAGCCACAGTCATGAAAAAAAAGGGACTGGAAAACTCACCCCTCTCCAGAAGAATCTAGATCTGATTAAAGAACATTCTCCAGCTCCAAATGGGATTTTATAATTATTATGAAATGGTGATGATGCCTTTTCTTCTCATTCTCTTGCTCTCTGAATGGGAGTATTTATTGCAGTTATTATGTTTCTGTTCCACTATTGTATTCAGGGTTGATGTAGGGAAGATAGTTTATTTTTTAGCTTTTTAGGGTCTATCACATATCACTAAGAGATCATAGACTGTGAACTTGATATGATGGCCATATTCAACGTTGGGTGGCCTGCAGTGAGTGGTGGGTAGACCTAGTGTCTGTGGGAAAGGTGGTGAGTGGAATGTTTGATGACTAGTAGGGAGACTGTGGTGGTCATTAGCACCAGATGCCAGCTATTTCTAGTTCTTGGTCAGTCTAATTGCATGATCCACTGTTGCTGCAGTGTTGTTGAACCAATCTTGGCTAATTTGGGAGGCTTTTGCAGAGATCTAGTGAGAGGTAATTGTGGCCACAAATTGGGTAATGGCAGTTAAAATAGAGGAAATATGATAATTCAAGGTAAATGCTTAGGATAAAAGCTGCCAATACCTGGATGTGGGGAGGGGGAGAAAGGAAGAAGCAAGAATAATCATCAGGTTGTATAGTGTTGCTGTTTACTAAGTTTGGGAAGAATGAAGGAAGTGGGACAGATTAGAAGGGGAAGCAAGTATTTGAGTTGAGACTGAGATGTGTGTGAAATATCCAGATGTAAAATAGGTAGCTGATGAGTCTTGTGTTCAAAGTAGAGATTTATGCTGGAAATCAAAGTGTCTGGGAGATGAATATATAAATAGTATTTTTAGTCAGAATGCATGAGATCCTGTAAGGTGAGGGAGGAAATCAGGCCCAGCCTGAACATGAATTGCCAACATGTATATATTTAGTTTTGGAGAGAAGGAGTCAGAAGAGGAGACTGATGAGGGTGACCAGAGAAAAAGAAAGACAACTCAGAGAGCAGAGTCCTGTACTCAGCAGACAGATGACTGCTTCTGAGAGGGTAGGGACAGAGCAGCGTTTGAGAGGCTGATGGCAGCAGACACCGGACTGAAGTGGGTTGATGAGCAAATGGGAAGTGAGAAGGTGGAGGCAACTCAAGTAATAATTCTTATGAAGAATGTGGCTGTGAAGGAAGGAGCAGTATATTTAAGAGTTGAGAGGGAGGTTTTTTGTTTGTTTTTAGATCCATCATAATGAAGCATATTTATATAAAAATAGAACTGATTCAGTAGAAAGGGAATTGCTCTAGATGGGAAAGAGTTGGCATGTGTGAGAAGGCAAGGGAAAAGCTAGGGACCTGGGCACACGAGGAGGAGTTAGATTGTCATAGGAGGGAAGAAGGGAAAAGTAGGTGCAGATGCTGATATAAAGCAGGTCATTGACTTTCTTACTTCCAAAGAATAATGAGGTGAGGCCTTCCTGCAATATGTTTGGAATAGTTCTTGGTGAATTAGAAGTAATACTACTGGAGAAACAGTAGAATTGCCAGGCAGTAGGGAGCGTCTACCTAAAGTTTGTAATCATGAATTTAAAGTGACACCAGTTAACTGGGGTGAATAATTTTTCTTTAAGAATGTTTAGCTGCTTAAGTTATGCATAAATAAGCCACCTTATTCATCAGTTTGGTGCTGGGCAAAAGGAATGAGGGAACTGAGGATGTTTTTTTAAGACAGGGAATAAAATAAACGGACTGGAGGGGAGGGCAGTGACTCAGAGGTGAAGAAAGTGGGGATACTGAAAATGATGACAAGCATGTGTCCTATGCAAAGTTGTGAACCAAGAGTGAAAATATTCAACCCGTGATGGTGAATGGGCAAGGGTGTTTGGCAGATGACTGGAGCCAATATGGGGTAGAATAATATATCCAGTTAGCAGGAAGTTTTGAAAGTGGGAGAAAGATAGGGGCAACAAGAAGCAAGACTGGTGGGTGAAATGAACAGAAGAGCTTTTCCTCAGGAGGGCTGCAGAGCTGGTGGCAGTCAAACCTCTTTAAAATGGGAGATGAAGAAATGTTCCAGGAGGAGGCTGAGCATAAGGGGGGTGTGCTGTTTGGGATGGGGAGAGGTGAAGCAAGTGGGAGACTGAATCAGTTTAGAGACTTGGAGGGATGAGGAAGCGCATGACAATGTATAACAGGTGAAAATGTAGTGGTTATGTCATTTAGTGCACTTTTTCTATGCTTATGTATGATGTCTGCTCTGATTGTTTGTTACCCATCCTTCTGTTATGTCCTCCCTTTTGCTACAGGAAGAGTTAGTTTGCCACATTGGCATTCTTACTCACACTAGATGTCACTGTTGCCTGCCTCCTAATTTCAGTCTTTCCATAGCTAATTCAGTAACTGGTTCAGTGTGGCAGTGATTGCTCCTGGGTCCATGCTTTGCCTTACCCACAAAAAAGACACACACACACACACACACACACACCAACACACACATGCACACAATTTAATGAGACTCCAGGGCTCACTAAACCACTGAGGTGTTAAATAGCTTAGGGTTAAACAGAGCTTCTTATGTATATATGCTACAAAGCTTATCATTTAGTTTTTTTCCCCTGCATTTAGGAATTAAAAGGCTGGGTGAGAGCACAGACTGGAATTCTTCACAGAAAACGAGAAAACGTACCTACTTTCTCCTGTGAAAATATGTCACTCAACACTTAAATTCAAACTTGGTTAATAAGCTCTTTCTCGCTCTTTCTTGTGAGGAAGCTGATGTGAAATTACACTTAGGCACCTCCATTACCTTGATGTGTGGGAAGGAAGTTTTCTGGCCTGGGCTTGTATGTGATATTATATATGAGGTTGTTCACTTATGGTCTGATTAGGGGCATAAAACTGAATGGTTGGTTCCTTTCTCCAGAGAGGAGCATGGAAAACCCTGCTGGCAATGGAAAGGCCGGGTTGTAATTTGGGAACTTGGCAGAGGCTAGAAACACTGTATGTGCCTTTCACTAGCAGAACCAGAAGTTGCTGGAAGCTGTGAAGACTTTCTTTCTTTCTTTCTTTCTGAAAGAATTCTGCTTAGGAAATGAGAGAAACTTTCAGAAAGGGGACTGAGGGGTAAGTGGGAGAAATCATTATCTTCTGGGGTTTCAAAAGGAGACCAAACAGAGGTTCATTCAGTCAGGCAACCAATATTTATTGTGCAACTCCCAGATGTCAATATGGCTTGAGGTACTGGGGTCATAATGCTAAACAAGGCTGAACTGGCTCCTGCTCACATGATTGTATGGAGTGTTATTCTATTGGTGCATGGCAGGGACAGAAACCTGCAAGATTTTTTTTTTTTTCCCCAGAAAACAGCTTGGCAGAAAATAAAAAGATAAAATGGAGAGTATACTTGGGTGTCTTTTTATGTTGGGACCTGACCTATAGGCTATAATTAAGAGATGGGCTTCCTGATTGGCGTTGGATATCGATTTCCAGTCAGAGCACACACTTGGGTTGCAGTCCAGGTCCCTTGATGAGGGCATGCAAGAGGCAATGATTGCTGTTGCTGTCTCTCTCTTTCTCCCTCTCTTCTCTCTCTAAAAATTAAATAATTTTTTAAAAAAGAGATGATCTGGGGGCAGAAATTGTTTGTACAGAGACACAGCTGACACTGAGGTTCTATGGCAGGAAGCTTGTTCAAGGAAGGGATGGGTCAGCACATAGTGGTCATGGGCAAGGTAGTTTGAGGTAAAACAGAGAAGTAGAGGTTGAAGTACAGATTATGGGACACTTTGTGGGTCACATCGGTGGGGCCTAGATATGGTTCTAAGTGCTGTGGTGGATGATGGAGAGTTTTGTGAGGAATGAGAGGTTGTTTGGCTTATGTTTTAAAGGATCATTCAGCATATTGGCTGGAGAACTGGAGGGGCCAGTGTAGGGAGCAGGGAACTTAGTTAGGAGGTGGGAGCAGTGGTGTAGGGGCCATGGCTGTGGGTAGGACCAGTTTGGTGAGGGTGAAGCTTTGATATCAGCTCTTTCAGTGGGCTGCTTTGGGACCTCAAACCTACTTTCAAATCTATAACTTGAACTTTGAGCCAATTACTGGCTTAAAGTGAAGAGTGGGGATAGGAGTGGTCAATGACAAGAGTGGAGGAAGAAAAGGATGAGGAGCTAATCTGAAAGAGGCGGGGAATAATTCAGTAATATTTCCCTACTCACTACCTTTATTCTATCAACCATTAGCATGTTTTATTCTAGAGTGAATTTGCTGATGTGATTCTGGGGATAAAGTTGAGATGGTGTGTATGTGTTTCCTGTCATGACAGGTGACAGAGACCACATTTCAATGCCAGCAGCACAGCCCACCAGGGGATCTATTATAGGTGCTCAAGTGTAGGTGACAAATGTGTCTGCATAATGGGTTTTGTGTTCCCAGATTCATATCCAGATTCAGTAGCTCAATTTATTTTCACATTAGCCCTATGAACTAAATGATACCAGTATAAACAGTGGTCCCTCCTCCCTGTCCTGGTTGCCACTTCATTACTGCCTAAGCTCTGCCTCCTGCCTTTCCCCCTCCCACCCCAGTCTGGAAAAGTTGTCTTCCGTGAAACCGGTACCTGGTGCCTAAAAGGTTGGGGACCACTGAGTATACGCATTTTGTAGGTGAAGAGGGTGAGATGTAGAATAGTTAAAATCACATGGCTAGTCAGTGACAAATCAGAACTGGAACCCAGATAATTACGCTATATACCGTAAATAATGTGCTATATTCCCGTCCCTCTGGAGTCTTTTTCTTATTACATATTTCTAACGTGTCATTTTTACTTATACAGAGTTGGTCATTTGTGAATTTTTATCTCTGGTATTCTCTATAAAGAAAACTTTTTAAAGAGCTAAAAGTGCATTTTTATTATTTTTAATCACCAATCCTTTGTTGTATTTATTATAGGATATATAACACAACCACAATATTAATCTTTAATAATTCTACCTCCCCTAACCTGTCTCTAAAATAACACTTTAATCTGGTGAATCCTTAGACTTACAAGGGTTTTTATTATACAAATAGGCATGAGGAAGACTGGGTATATTCCCATCAAGTATTCTTTTCATACAAAAAACAAAACATTGGCGCAGTGTCGACAACACTTAACACTAAGTACGGAAATCCTCTGTGTATCAGTCAGGGTTCTTTGTTGCAAGCATGGGAAGCTGCATCTCCTTAACTTCAGCAGAAATTTGCTGGCAGAATATGGGGAGAAGCTCCCTTGTTTGCTGTGAAGCCTGGGGATCCTGTACACGGACAGGAACTCTGGCGGGATATGGGCAGCAGCAGGGTCCGCAACCAGGGTCATGCTGCAGGAATAATGTGGTTAAGGGCACCTTTCCTAGCCTTGCTGCTGCCTCAGCTCCCTGGCCACCACCTCAGACACAGGATTTTGCCGGTAGCACGAGGAGACGCTTCTTGGAATGAATTCCAAAGTGTCCCTGCTCCTTTCTGTCACTTGCCCACCATCCAAAGTGGCAGGCAGGATCATCAGATTAGCCGTCCTGGGTCCCCTGCCTTGCCTGTCAGTAGCAGGGAGAGGTAGACTCTGACCTAGTTAGATTTTTATGGAGAGACTAAGCCTCATCTTTTCTCAGGTGGAAAGGGTTTCAGATGCTGAGCAGTTAAGGGAATGACACATATCTATTAAACTATACAGGCAACAGTTTTAGGCGGTAAGAGTTCACATCGTTTTTCAGATTTCTTTAAAAAACAACATAGTTCTGGAAAGAAACTACTTTCCTATAATATAGACTTCTATTATCTGAAAATAGCTATTGAGCCAGGGAGGGGTCACTCACTCTGCATTTGCACACAGATGATCTTGCCAGCCATTTGGTTTTGCGTTGAGAATTCCAATATGACACTCGGCAGTTATTGGAACAAAGACTGAGTCTGCATCTTCCTTCCATTTATTTCATTTAGCTCTGATAGGCTTTGTGGGAACAGTTGTCTCTAATCCAAGCCATCAGAAAGCCTTTTACACGTTCCTTCTGGCGATATCTAATTTTCAGTGTTCTTGGAGTAATCAGCTGGCATTTTTTTTAATTGAGCTCATTCCAAAGCAGCTCCTCCCCCCCCCCCCCAAGGAATGTTATGTTTTTAAATTTTATTGTTTTGCTCAGAGATTAAGCATTTGCATCACCACAATCTGAAATGTACATTGCCAAACTATTAGTACCACAATAAAATTGATGGGGCAAAGTATTAATTCATGCAGGAATCTTAGTGTTTACCCTCTTAGCTTTAAAAGCAAAGAGACCAGAGGATGTGCAAGGCCATATGAGATCTTTAATGTAGCATGTTTACTTTCATTATGCTGCAGTTTTAGCTTCACGTAATAGAAGGCTAGTCAAATTAAAAATGAATAAAATGGCATTGTTAAAAATACAGATAAAATAGAATTAATAGTGCTAAAGATAATATGATGAAAACTGCAGTTCTAAGCAAAAGGCATTATAAGATCTGTAACAGAATTTTATTTTTAAAGAAAAACTACTCAAAGCAACCAAGCATTCATCTTGACCTAACAGGGATATTTGGTATAGTCTAGATACAGTGAGATTTGATTCACAAATCATTTATGCCCCACTTCACTGCAAAATTTATGAAATTTATGTGATCCTAAAAATAAAATAGATTCATATTTTCCAAGAAGGTCTCAGTCCTCCTTCCCTTAACACATACACAACAACCTGAAATTTATTTTTATAGTTTGTAAGTATACTGTACAGAAAATCCAAAGAATAAATCTCAAATATATCTTCTTTTAAAAAGGATAAAAATTTGGTACAAGGGAGAAAAAAAGTTTACAGGATTAATGTATATAAAGAAGTGAAAGATTAAAGCAAATAACTTCTTAGGTGTGGATATTTCAGAGAAAAATGTTTTCACTGTAAAGAATATAAAAGTATTAAAATAAATATTTTACTCTTTCTGCATACACCAATTAGTTTTGGTCATCTGCGTAATACTAACCTTCCTATTTTGTGTATGTCTCATATTGCCAGGCACTATGCTAAGCATTTTGTATACCTAATTTAATCTTTAATATCCCTATTAGATAAGTATAATTAACTCCATTTTATAGTTAAGAAACTCCTTTGAAAATAAGCAACTTAGCAGTTGGACCCTACCTTGACTTCAATGTCTACATTGATTATTTCCATATGTACTAAAGCCTTCAAGTATTCTTTTTCCTTAAATGCTCCTGGACTACTCACAGCTGTGCCCAGTCTGATCATATGCTACCTGAAGGCAGGAGTCATGTTCTAAATTTTTTTTTTTTAAGATTTTATTTCATCATTTTTAGAAAGAGGGGAAGGGAGAGAGGCAGAGAGTAAGAGAGACATCAATGTATGGTTGCGTTTCACCTGCCTCCAGACACAGACCTGACTGGAGACCTGGTTTGCAACCTGGTTATGTGCCCTGGCTGGGGAATCGAACCTGTGACCTTTGGGTTCGCAGGCCGGCACCTTATCCACTATGCTACCAGCCAGGACCCAAATTTTTATACATAGATTCAAAGGCTCTTAGAAAAGTTGAAATTATAAATTTATTGATTTTTCTATTCTTACAATTAACTCCTAGTAATAATCATTAGAGTCTCTATAGTGAAGTTCTGGTATCCATAATACCAGATTTGGGGCTCAATTTTGAAATTCCTAGGCAACCTTAAAAGAGAGAAGGTCCTGGTTTTGGTGGGCTCTTAAATTTATGATTACAGAAAAAGCCCTGATAAGGTCACATGTTTTTCTCTTGTAGGACAAAAGAAGAGTATTTGGTCACAGGCACTATACTGATTTCTAAAATGTTAAAAAAATTAGATTTCAGATGGGAAACTACACATAACCAAATCCCATACTGTTGAGAGGTATCAATAGATGGGGCAAAAGAAGTGATGCATATTTTCCTAGTATGCCTCACTTTTGAGTTAGATGCCATTAGTCTTTTGTAGTCTACATTCGCTACCTCTACTTCAAAATAAGATTGTGTTACATAGTTTTTTATTTTGCATAAAATCTTAAATACTTAGAATTGATAAAGAAAATTTCACATCCCTACCATCCATCTCTACCAATCTGCTTAAAATTTTTTTTAATTCAGTTCACAGATAAACACCATTACTTTTTTACTATAAGCATTGTTAATGAGAACACAGTCTTTTTATAGAGATGTTGTAAGTCTCTCATGAAGTTTGAGAAACAAATATTTGTATATGATGAGATTATATTTTTATATATTATATATATGTATATAATTGTTTATATTGTAATAGATATATAATTGCTTACCATGGTTATTGAGGAGTTAGGCCTGAAGTTGTTGCAGAACTCCTTTACTGTTATGCTGTCTTTCATATACCATGGAAGTATTTCAGGACATTATGTTACATCATATTACATTATTAAATTAAATGTTTGAGAGTGTATTGAGAAGATGAGATAATCTTGCCAAGAAAGTAAGAGGTGTATAAAAGCTCAGCACTTAAAGAAGATATCTGTATTCAAAATTGAACATGAACTATCATAGTCAGTGTTTTTCTGTTTCAAGGACTTTATCTGGCATGAAGTATCTGCATTATGTCTCAATGGAATCAGTTGGAGTTTCACTTTTAGAGGAAAATTATTTTGTTTAGAGTGATTGTTGTTTCTTTTTAAATTGTATCAGCAGATTAAATGCTATCTCTTATTATAATAGGAGACCATGTTTGGTGGTCATTAGATCAAGGGGAGCACCATTTCATATAAGGTTACTTTGGTGCCACTCTTTTAAAAGATACTTCTTGAGCACATATTAGGTGTTATGCAGGCACATGCTATTGTACAGGGATGAAAGCAACATTGTCAATGCCCTAGAGGAACTCAGGAAATTTCAGTTAGTAGGGAGTTGGTTGATGATATACCAAAAGTCCTGTCAGAATAGGAAGGTGGGACATTTTGTTCTCCTGAGGATTCGGGAAGTCTTCCTGGACATCTGAGTCTTGAAGGGTCGTAAGAGGAACTTTCATATCAACAGAGGTGATTATTATAATTATGTGCTATTTCATTTTATTCTATATAAATAGCAAGGGATATTTTATTTATTTTACTTATTCTTTGTTCACAGTTCTAATAAAATACTAAGCCCAGGCACAACTGAGTTAGCTTCTTAACCCCCCAGAAACAAAAACTGTTGGTGACTCCTAGTTATGCCTAGTTCTCAGAACTAGGCAAATTCTCTGTGTTTCAGAGTGTAAGACAGTGATAGAGGAGAGGAGTTAGGAAATCCTTATCAGAGAGAAGACAGCAGACTAGGGTGTGTAGGTAGGACACTGGGCAAAACATTTCTAACACTTCTGCCCATTACTGTTTAGGGTTTTTTGTTTATGTTTTCTTTTGAAGTTCAATTACTATAGTGTTCCCAGAGTATTTTCTTTAGTATCTCAACTTCTTCATGCATTATTTTGTGTACTGTTCTTATGTGACCTAAGGCAACTTACAACTTTAAATCTATCCTAAAATTGGTGACGCACACTTGTTAAATAGCCTAATTCTAGCAAGAAAACTAAATCCAGGTGACCCTAATGTGCTTCCCTTTTCTACTTCTATTACATTTATCTATGACTGAAGTCTATTATCAATAATTCACATGTTTAAAAACCATCTCTCTCACCAACCTTTTAAAATGTTTCTTTCGCATTCTTGTTTCCTCCCTCTCTCCCTCTTTTCCTTTCCCTTCTCTTCCTTCCTTTTTTCTTTGCTTCCTTTCTTCTTACACTCCCTGTACACTTACTGTATGTCAGACATTGTGTTAGGCATTGAGGATTTAATGGTAAGTAAATTTGTTCCCCACCACCTGAGACTTTCACTGCAATGGAGCAGTGCTCAACTTAACAGGTAACAATGTCAGGTCGAGAGTGTGATAGGAGAGAAAAACATCAGGAGAACATGGCTAAGATTGGAAGCAGACACTCCGGAAGAGTCAGGGAAGAATTTCTGAAAAGAGGAATGTATTTAAGTTCAGACAGAAAGATTAAACACCATGCTGAGTAGTTCGGTGATCTACCAACTCTTAATTAATTCATGGATTTAAGCTCTGATCATCACTACTGCTTACATTACAATAAGAGAGATAAGCAGTCATTATATGTTTTTTGATAGATGAATACAGCACAAACTATGATATAGTGTTGATAATACTCTGATGTGTTCTCTAGATCCAATCACCACATTATAGTAAATATGGGGGACAGAAAAACATGTTAGATGATAAAATAAAGATGAGATCAGAATCATCCAAGATGTGGAAAACTCTACAGGGCATTTAACCAGTTTTCTTCAATTAATAAATTGCAAGGATGGATTAAATATCTGAAATTAAAGGAGATTTAAGAGGTATATCAATTAATCCCAATGTATTGAATTTTTATGGGTCTTGAGTCACATAAAGACATTATAAGTGTAAATAATTGCATGTATGTGGAATTAATAAGGCAGTTAGGTATTTGAACATCACTGGATAGTTGATATTTTTAATTAACTTTTTAAAATATGAAAAAATAATGTATAGTAAGAAAATATTTTATAATTTAGAGATATTGAAAATTTTATAAAATGGTATGTCAAGATAATATAGGAAGGGGTAAGTGGATGAGGTGTGGTTGAAACAAGATTGATATAAATTAACATTGGAAGCTGAGAGATGGGAAATAGGGCCTTTATTAAACTATTTTGTCTACTTTTGTTTAAAAATTTTCATAAAAAGTTGAATAAATGGCACGTAGCCCAAGGCTTACGGTTATCCATATAAAGAGAAAAAAATATTTCTGGCAGAGAAAACAGTGCATAATATCCAGCTAGAGGTATGGGGAAAGGACATTTTCAAGGTAGCAAATAGCAATGATTCTGAATGAATAGAGTGAAAACTCAAGGAGCAAGGCTGGAGGTGTCAGCTTTTGAGGAATCTTGGAAGGCACAATAAAGAACTGGACTCTACTCTTAGGACAAAATAGCTCATTCATTGAAAGATCCTAAGCAGGAGTAACCTGGTTACAAGGAAAAATTATAGCTCTGACAATGATTTTGAAGAAGCCAAGAGAAATACTGAGAGGCTAGTTAAGTGTATTGTTATAATAGTGCAGGACAACAAGTGGCGGATGAGATGGAGAGCTGATGGTGTTGAAAATATTGGAGATGAGATATAAGAGAGGTGTAAGAAAAAGGGGGCTCTGAAATGGTTTCTTAGGTTTCAGGCTTGAATGGCTGGGTGGGCACTAGGCCCTTACTTAAATCAGAAACAGCAGAGGAAGAGTAAACTTGGAGAAAAATAGAGGAGCTCTCTGAAAAGACTGAGTTTGAGATACCTGTGGATTATTTAAGAGTAGTTGTATATGAGTTCAAAATTCAAGGAACAGGTCTGGGTTGGCAGTAGAGATTCAGGAATTATCAGCAACAAATCTGTGATTAAATATTCCAAAGAAAATAAAAAATAAGCACAGAACAGAACCTTAGGAGTGCCAATATGTAGGGAATAAGTAGAGGAAAGAGCCTATAAAAGTAGAAAGAATGACCATGAATGTAGGAGAAAGATCAAGCTAATGTGGTATGAAGGTCAAGGGCAGGCAATGTTTCATTGACAGAGTGTGATTAGAGGAATTGAATTCCTGAGAGGACCAAGTAAGGTAAGGATTGAAAATTGCCTGTTGTATTTAAGAAAGTTCCCTTTTCTTTTCTTCTTATAGACATTAGAGGACATTAAATTATCTAATGCTTCTCTTCTGCCTGTATTTATATAACAATCAGAACAACAATAATAGCTGTGACTGATGCTTATATAAAGTTTACCATGTGCCAGGCATAATGCTTCTCTTCTGCCTGTATTGATATAACAATCAGAACAACAATAATAGCTGTGACTGATGCTTATATAAAGTTTACCATGTGCCAGGCATTATACATTAATGTTTTACATATTAACGCATTGTGTCAGTCAGAGCCCTTGTGGAAACAAACACAAAGTGGGTAATTGAAGAGAGTTTAAGTAAGGAACTTACTTAACAAACAAAAGTTTGTGACTTTGTTGTTATGATGATAGGAAACCAACAAGGATACTGACCCCACCCCAACTCCCCACCAGGGGATGGCTAACAACAGTGGAAGCTGTTACTACCTATAAGCCTTAAGTGCAGGAGTGAGCAGTGGTTACTGATACTTGGCCAACAGGACTGGTGACCTCAGGTTTTGGGATGCAGCCGTTGCCAAATTGTGGTCCAGAGTGGAAGAACCACATGAATAAATATCCTTATTGCTTCTCCTCTGACCAACCAGTCTCTTGCTGGTGCTAGAAACCCACAGAAAACATGAATGTTCAGTTGTAGTCTGTATAGGCAGACCTCCCAAGACCCAGATAGCAGTGAAGAAGGCAGGAGAATAGGTTTGGAGGAGCAACTGTGGAATATCCAGCACGCCCACTTAATCTTCACAACAATCCTGAAGAAGTGCTGTTATTTTTACTAGTCTCAGAGGAGGAAACTGAGGTACTGAGGAACAGAGAGGTTGAGTCACTTGCTCCAGGTTACATGGGTAGTAAGTATTGAAACTACTTGCATGCTTACTGCACAAATTATTATAGTTTCTTTTTTACTAGTATGTGTTTAAAGTGGCAAATACTATTTCAGATGCAGTCTATCCAATTGAACATACAGTATTACCACTATTTTTCAGTTTAAAGTATTTACTTTTATGGCTTTTTATTATCTTCTTGATTATTTAGAAGTGCATATCAATTTCTAAATATATGGAGTTTTTAATATTTTTATTTTTGCTTTTGATTTTTTCTAAATTTATTTGGGTCAGAAAATGTAATGGTTGTAATACTAGCCCTTTGAAATCTATTGGAACAAGTACTATAAATAATTATTGGGCGAATTTTGTAATTGTTCTCTGTGAGCTTGAAAATAATGTGTACAGATGCTCTTTGATTTATGGTGGGGTTCTGTCTCTATCAACTCATTGTAACTCAGAAATATCATAAGTTGAAAATGCATTTAATACATCTAACCTACTAAATATCATAGCTTAGCCTAGCCTACCTTAAACATGCTAATAACATTTGCCTACAGTTGGGCAGTTATTTTGAGTGTCATCTGAAGAGTGATTGCTTCCCTCTTCTTCTCCATAACCAGGAGACACAGATACATTTTGAGGATATGATGGAGTGTAAAAACACAAAATATAATATCCAAAAAAGTACTGGCAATATAGTACATTGCAGGGTATCAGTTGTTCCCTTGTGACTGTGTGCTGACCTGGAGCTGTGGCTTGCTGCCATGGCTCAGTATCATGGGCGGGTACCATATTGCATATCACTAGTGTAGGAAAATATCAAAATGAAAAAATTTGAAATATGGTTTCTACTGAATGCATATTGCTTTTGTACCACTGTAAAGTTGAAAAATCAAAAGCTGAACTCATAATTTGGGGACTATGTCCTGCAATTGCTGAATTTATTTATACATGTTTATGTCTCTAAATCTTATTAATCATATTAATTGTAATTTTCAATACCCTTACTAATATTTTGTTTGCATTAGTTCATTTTTCTTCCTGTACTTCTCTTGAATTTTGCTCTTTATACTTAAAGTCATTGACATTATATAAATGAATGTTCAGGAGTTTTACATATTTCTGAATATTTATTGTCACTCATTGACCTTTTTATCTTCAATAACTTTTTATTTTCCCTTAAGGCCTATTTTATCTGATACTGAGAGAGTGATACCAGTTTCTTTTGGGTAGTGTTTAATGTCTTTTTTCCATTATTTTACTTTTAATATTTTAAAATTTGATATTAAAGAGGATTTAAAAAGAAGTCTATGATAGAGATCCAAGAAGTTAGTCATAATGTTTGTTTTCAACAGAACATTTTAAAAACTTATATTTACTGTAATTGCTGAGTATTTGGATTTATTTCTATAGTCATAGATTTTAATAGTTTGCTTATCTTATACCTGTTTTTTTTTCTGTTTCTGCCTTTTATGAATTAGGTGATTATTTTTATTTATTTATTTAATATTTTATTCATTATTTTTAGAGAGAAGGGCAGGGAGGGAGGAAGAAAGGGAGAGAAACATCAATGTATAGTTGCCTTTCACCTGCCTCCAGCTATGAACCTGGTTGGAGACTTGGCTTGCAACCTGGTTATGTGCCCCGGTTGGTAATTTAACCAGTGACCTTTGGGTTTGTAAGCCAGTGCCTATCCACTGAGCCACTAGCCAGGACTATTTTGCTTTATAAGAGTTTTTTTTTTTTATTTTAACTATTTATTTTTATTCACTATTATTTAGAGAGAAGAGCAGGGAGGGAGGAAAAAAGGGAGAGAAACATCAATGTATGGTTGCCTTTCATCTGCCTCCAGCTACAGTCCTGGCTGGAGACCTGGCTTGCAACCTGAGGTGATTATTTTTAATGATTATTGCAGAAAATTCAGTATGCATCTTTCAAGTCTAAATTTCAAGTCTAAATTTAATCAATAATTTACTTTCCTCCAAAACAATGCACTGGCCTTAGAGATTTTTTAAATTTAATCACTCCTCCCCTAACTTTGTTACTATAGTTAATGTATTTTTAAATCTTTTGATCCCACAATGCATCATTATTGTTTAATTTAGTCAATAAATATAGAGTTATCCAGGTGTTTCAGCTCTTTATTTTCATCTTGCTTCTCATATTGTTCATCAGGATCACTTTCTTTTTTGCCTGATGTATATCATTTAGATTTCATTCCAGTGAAGATCTCTTAGTGAGTAAACCATCATATTTTCATTATATAACAATATCTTGTTTTGTTCTTTTTTCAATAAGATATTTTTACTTGGTACAGAATTCTAGATTGATGATTTTTTTCAGCACATTGAAAATAATTCACTTGCTTCTGGTTTGCATTTGTGCTACTGAAAAATCTACTCTCAGTATAATTAGTTTTTTCTTAAAGAAATTTATTTGCATTATATTTTAATATCTTCTCTTATTTTTCTGCCATTTTACAGTAATTTAAAAAAAGATGTCTTTTTTATTCATCTTAAATTTTATTTAGAGAGAATTTAATTAAATGTTAAACTTTCTCATTCCCTCTTCCATGTTTTAACATTTTGAGAATGTTTTCTATCTCTTTGTCTTTCTGTGTTGCAGTTTTCAGATATGCCTTATGTCCAATAAAACTCTCTTCATCTATTAAATCCATTTATTGAATTTCTAATTGCAATTATTATTTTTATTTATAAAAATTGATTGTTTTAAATATATAGTTGGTCATTTTATAGTTTTAAATTTTTATTAATATTGAACATTTCACCATTTTTTAAAACAATGAACATATATTTTATATTCTGTTTGATAATTTATTATATGAACTGTTGCATGTCTGATCTGTTCTCTATTTCTTTCTGTTGCATTTGGTAACATTTCTGTGTTTTGTGATTTTGGTTGGGAATAAATATTTCTCTGAATTTAATCTCTAGGAATAATCGACCTAGGATATGTGTTAGTTCATACTGAAAAGAGTTGTATTTTCTTCTGCTATTTATAATCTAGAAACACTTGAAATTCTTAGATTTTTCAGACTAAATAAGTAGTATGAGTTCAGCTAAAACCCTTGGGAGGCCTGGATTATATAATTTAAAATTCTCAAGGGCATTCCCCTTCACTTAGAACCGAAACAAATCTCTTTTCAGATCCTCTTTGATGAGTGGGTGGTTGAGTACAATTACTTCAATCTAACCTTTATTTTCCACTAAGATTGTGTTGCTTCCCCCAGCTTTATGGGAGAAGATCTTGTTTAATCTCCAAGTTAGGAGGCCCTGAGCTTTGCCCCACTCTGGCTACCCTCTCCAATTTCAAAGCCATGGAAACTGAACTGAAAATATATTAGAATTTGGCAAATGGTCACAAGGTGAAAGCAAACTTGATCTTTTGGGGATTTTTCCTTCACTCAGTATTTCTCATTTTCTTGTCAACTCAGAGATAAATTTAAGACTTTATAAATAATTTGATCTAACATTTTGTTCTTTATTAAAAATTTGTAGGAGTTTGTATGCAATATCAAGGCATTTGGTTCACCAAATTATTGCTGGACAGTGAGTGGCAGTATCAATGACTTTGGGAACTCTTGAAAGAATATTTTAGGGGATTTGTAGATAATATAAGTCAGAGGGCAGTGGTTTAAGGAAGCAGTGGGCAATGAGGTTCTGTGGTGGTAAGGGAAGGGGTCCAGGACTGCTACTCTGTATCTAGGTCCATCCTAGACTCCTTCAGTCTTTCTGTGTCCACAGAGTCCACATCTCAAAACTGCACCAGGATGGGAGCCACAGCATGTGTAATCATGGTCTGTATTGTTTACAGACTCAGGAAACATCAAATTAATTGCGGATTCAAACACTAAAGGCCACTTAGCGCTCATTGAATCCAAGTTTTACTTTTCAAGATTCAGAGCCAGGTAATAAACTCTGTATATTTTATCATTTTTGCTGATTAATGGAATGATGTAACAGTTCTTCCATCATTTCACTCTTTACTGTATTCCAAGCTGTATATTACCCTGTGAGCTCACTGCCAGTCTTGGGTCTCTTTGAACTGGCCTTTTGAAAAGCAGTCCTCCCTCTGATAAGAGATGCCATTCCCAGATATGTGGATTCAGCATAGCTGAATAGAACAGGCAGCCCAGCAGGAGCAGCAGCAAGCCGTAAAATCTATGATTTTAAAGTGTCAGGATAAGTATTTCATGGACCCATTCTGTTACTCTAAAAATCAGATCAACTGGGAACATACTCTCAAGCCAAATTTTGACAGGTGCAGCTACTGCCTCAGCTCTGCTGTTCTCTCTCCAATCTGCCCATCTGCTCCCAGGACTCTTCTGGTTCTCTTAGAAATATTACCTCTTCTGCTTTCTTTAGCCTCAAATGCTCCACTTTGTCACTTAAGACACGGCACACATGAACAAGTGAAAGCAGACAAGAACAGAGCTATTATATGTAATTAGAGCTGTAAAGACAGTCAGTCTAAATTATTCCTTCTTGCAAATTGGTTTTTGGTCTGTATTAGTCTAATTTAACCAATGTTCTCTGTACTTTTTGGAATTTTTCTGGCTTCATCTAAGTAAATAAGATAGCTAATAGTAATAGATGAAGATGTTTAAAAGAAGTCATTCATACAAAAAGTTTTCTATGAGCATCATCTAAGCAGTAAACACTATTTTCTTAATGGTACCTATCAAAAACATATGTTTTGTGCTACAAAAAGTTTGCTAAAAGCAATATTTATTAGTGACATTTTTAAGATCATTGAACTTTGGCATGAATTATTTTGTTCAGTTTTTAGTGGTACTCAAGAAAAACCTGTTACATTGTTGGTTATAATGTGTACCTTGTTGGCTAGTCTAGAAATAGGTTACAGCTTGCACAGAAACTGTGCATGGACTAAATTCAGCCAATGGGCCTGAAATTGCTAATTTTTGCCTTTAGACCAATCATTGAAAAATAATCTATTATTGTTATTTTTTTGAAAGGAGTGGAGTAGGAGAACTTAGGGTGAAGTGCAGAGCTTTGAATATATTTCTAGAATTTTTTCTCTTATTTCCCAAGAGCCTATGTGACTCTCCCTTTCTCTGTTGTGTAGATTTCTAGGAATGGTAGTGATAAAAACTTCAATGTTGAAACCCTGGCTGGTGGCACAGTGGATAGGGTGCTGGCCTGCCAACCCAAATGTCCCTGGTTCAATTCCCAGCCAGGACAACATAACCAGGTTGTAAGCCAGGTCTCCAGCTAGCCTCGTCCGTAGCTGTAGGCAGGTGAAAGGCAACTACACATTGATGTCTCTCTCCCTCTCTGCCTCTCTCCCTTCCCCTCTTTTCAAAAATAATAAAATCTTTAAAAAAACAAAAACAACTTCAATGTTGGATGAAAAGTTTTGGCAGTTGGGGACTCCCAAGACAAATGACATTGATATGTCATTGAATTCCTGTGTCTGCAAAGTCCTGTCTTCTTTGGATATGGGGATTCATGAGTCTCATGCCTCCCTGCCTTCTTGAAGGCATGTATAGTATAGCTAAGCTGATTTTATCCCAGAGATTGAGAGTAATAATAAAATAGATCAGGCATGTCCCCCACTCCTTTCTGTCTTGTTAGTCAAACAACCTTAGGTTTTTCAGTGTTTCACATTATTCTTAATATCCTGGGAAGTATTTTTATAATAAATTGTTAGTGAATGATGGAGCTGTAAGATTTTACCCTTTTCAAGGATTTACATTTTGACTGGTAACAAAGCCTTATGTCACAATATTTAATAACCTGTTTCTATTTCTATTATCCATGAGTAATATAGTAGATGAAGAGAATATTTTTGAAGTTCCTAGAATCAGATGACCATACTTTATATTTTCTTATGAAACTGACTTTAAGCCAATGTTTCCTAATTTAAAGTATTACTCAGTTTACTATTAAACTCTTCCCCAACTTGCTGGAGCCTTTTATTTTTTATTACTAAAGAAGGGAGATTGAGCCTAAATAGTTGTGTATATATAAATGCTTCAATGAAATAATAATTTGTGTTTTAGTATAGGTCGTACAAAGGTCTGTCCTGAAAGTATTGAGCTAATGTCAATATAATTAAAACAGTTTGCATGGCAGATATTTTTGGGACAGACCTTGAATTTGCTAGGTAGTTCTATGCCACAGTGCAACCAACTGACAGCAATATCAATGATTAACGCAGAGTTAACAGAAATGTGGCTCAGACATTTTATAACACTTTTTCAGCATCAAGTACAAAGGTATATATGAAAATATGCTGACAGGAGAATTGTGTGTCTGTGTAGGTATGTTCATGTACACTATGTGTAGAAAAATGGCAGTGAAGCAGTTGTCTATCATTGGTCACAGACTCTCCCTAAACCTAATGGATTAAAGTTGCAATCATTTATATATATATATCTATATGTGCTGATGATTCTTTAATTTGGACTGGGTTTAATTGGGAATTCCTCTGCAGCTCTTGCCTGGAGTCAGCACTGTGTCTGTGGTGCTGGTCACCTGGGGTTCAACTGTGGCTGACAGTCCACAAGAACATGACTTACATCTCTGAGGGTGAGCTGGGTCCCTTGGCTGAGGTTGCTTTGTTTTCCATGTAGGCTTCTCCAGTTAGACTAGTCTGAGTTACTGGCATGGTGGTGGTAGTATTAGAAAAGAACATGCCTCAACAATCTAGCATTTAATAAGCCTCCACTTGTGCTATAAGGTTGTATCCTACTAGATAAAGCAAAGACATATGGCTATCCTGAGAGTCATTGCAGGATCAGGCTATACACAGATGTAGATATCAGGAGGGGTGATTCATTGGGGTTATTACTGTGGTGATAATATCTCTCTTCAAAATATTATGTTAAAAAGTTGATACTTTTTCTTATAATTACAAGAATATGTATGTGTGTGTGTGTATGTGTGTGTGTTATAGTCCCAAAAGTATCAAGCCAATGTCAATATAATTAAAACAGTTTGTGTGGCTGATACTTCCACACTGATATGTTTCACAACTTTACATAGCTAATTTCAAGGATTATTGTGTTTAATGTTATATGCTATGGCACTTAAAACAATTATAATGGTTTTTCAAAGATGTCATGACTTTGCAAGAGGGTAAAGGACATACACTGTACATAGTAAAGCTGTATTACAAGTTCAACAGCAGTACCGTCAGTGTTATAATGCTGAAGGTAATTTTGGCTTAAAAGTAATAAGCTTTAATTGCCAACTCTGCCATTTCCTATGTTGGACAAATTCTAAAACTATCTCAATTTCCTCAGCTATAATAATTGATAATAGAGTTTGAAGAACATTTACATATTTTCCCCAGTGATAGGCATACATTATACCATGAAAAATATATCTAGTGTTATAATTAAATAGTTCTAGACACACTTTTCAATGTGCATTTTTCCTAGATTTTTTTATGATTTCTCATCCAAATATCTGCTCAGTCGTTTCCTTACTGATTTAAAAATAATTGAATTATTACTATATCTTATGTGTCTATGTCACCACCACAAAATGCAGCAGGCAGCTGTCATTCCGGCTGGCTCCATTCCAACTGGATTCGCTGGCTGACACACACTTCATACTCCTAACATTTTCCTCCCAAAATGAATTAATATCACTCAAGGCATCATAAAAAATTTGTAGGTATTTGTGTATTTTTTTGTTTTGTTTTATTTTGGCTTTTTCCAGCCTTTGATAAAGGCCATTGTGGTAGATTTAGTGGAAACCTGACAGCTTGGAATCAGGGAGACCTGTGTAGTAGTCCCACCACTAATAGCTATATGACCCTGAGTTTGTTTTTCAACTGTAAAATGGGAATATTAATATAGTTTTAACAGAGTGTGAGAACTCAAAGAGAAATGCTTATAAAATACCCAGCATCCAGCTGGGCTGAATAAATGATAGCTATTAAAATAAATTTAAATGTGCTTGAGCAGTATTATTCATTATTTAATCATGGTGTAAAAAGGTGAGCTGGCTTATTTCACTTAACCTAATACTTTCCAGTTCCATCTATGTTGTCATGAAAGATAAGACTTCCTCCTTCTTACTGAATAGTATGGAATGCATAGTATTCCATTGTGTAAATGTATCACAGTTTTTTGATCTACTCATTTACTGATGGGCACTTAGGCTGTTTCCAGCATTTGAATTAACTGCTTTGAACATAGGGGTGCGTAGGTTCTCCTGAATTCGTGTTTTAGGATTGTTAGGGTATATTCCCACCAGCTGAAATTCTGGGTCAGAAGGCAGGTTCTAGTTTTAGTTTTTTGAGGAAATTCAATACTGTTTTCCACAGTGGCTGCTATAAGAGGAATCTAATGCACAAAATAAACTAACCACAGGCAAAGAAACATGGATCAGAATGAAAGTAACCAAGGGGAGGGGCAGGGGAATAATGGTGGAAAACAGGGGAAGGGACTAGACAAAGAACATGTATGAATAACCCAGGGACAGGGACAACAGTGTGGGAATTGACTGTGGGAGTAGGGAAATTTTAGGAAAATTGTATTAGGCTAACAATAAAAATGGCTTAATTAAAAATAAAGGCAAAGTGTATTACACCTTGGTAAATAAGAATATTTCTGCTGCCAAAGCTACCACTGTAAGTTTTAGTCAGAGTTGATAACTGTGATTACTTTGCATTTCTGCGGCAGGACTGCCTCAGGGCATATCCAAGAACAAATAGCCTATTGTCCCATGGCAACATGGAAACAGATTTGGGAATACCAGCATAGAACTAGCTCACCATGACTGTTTATGAAACATTTCAAAACTACTCCAAAAAACATAAAAACAGAAAGAAACATCAGGGAAGATTTATGGAAAATAATCAAGTGGAGATAAATTATCTTTAAAAGTGTTCTATAATAATTTTCAATTTACATGCCTTTTCAAATGAGTATAATAGTTTTAGAATATCTAAGGAAATCATACAAATGCAAAACAACTATCTAAGCACAAATTTAAGAAAACCTCATCTATTCCTGTACCCTAAAGACATTGCCTGATTATGTTCAACCTATTTTAGTGGCATTAACTCTTTAAACCATCAGGTTACTATTGTATTTCATAAATTGCATCTTTACTGCAGTCAGTGGAATCCTAGTCTAGAAACAACATTACAGCTCATTCTAGAAACATTCAGGGTTCCGGAGTCTCATGAAATAGTGGGGTTGAAAGATACAGCTACCTTACCAGCCAATTTCAGTCAGGTTTGTTAGTTCCCTTTGGTCTGAAGAGGCTAACCTGGGATACTGGGAATGCAGTCTGCAGATGTCAGCATCTCTTAGACACAGAGCTGCACAGACACAAATCTCAGTAGGAACCTGAGAGCAATGGGCAGGCCAAGGCCTGGCACAAGAAGCCAGATCCATGGGGGCTCATATTCTACCAAAGGAAGATAAATAATCAATGGAAAACATATGAAAAAAATCATTGTATATTATGTTAGAAAAGAATGAGTACAATAGAAAGATGGAGGGAGGAAGAGAGAAAGACAGAGAGAACCAAGGGGGATTGAAAGTGCCAGGTGGGAAGAAAGAGTCTGATTGAAGAATTTAACAGGATGATCAGGGTATATTTCATTGAGAAGGTGAGCAAAGACTTGAAAGGAATGAGGAAACCAACCACATAGCCATCCAGGGGCCCAGGGGCAGAACATTTTAGGCAGAAGAAGCAGAAAGTGCGAAGACCATAAGGTGGTGTGTTTGGCAAGTTCAAAGACTGGTAGGGAGGCTACTGTGGTTGGAGAAGAGTGAGTGAGGGGGTTGATGGCAAGAGGAAGTTTCAAAGGATCAACTGGGAGCTCTATCAACTAAGCTGTTTAAGGATTTTAGATTTGCTCTCTGTGAAATGGAGAGCCTTGGAAAGGTTTTGAAGAGAAGAAAATTGCATAACTTTGGTTTTTAAAGGATGCATCTGACTGCTGGATCAGGAATAGTCTACAGAGATAAAGGTAGTGGGGGAAAGGGTAGAAACCTAGAAACCCATTAGGAGGCCTTTGTAGTAAGCCTGGTGGGAGATGGTGGCTCAGCACAGGATAACAAGAGTGGAGATAGTCAGAAGTGTATTTTGAATGTAGAAACAACAGGATCTCTGAATGGTAACAAATAAGGGCTTTTGGGCATGTCAGCTTCATTTTAGTGTTGTCCATCACCAATTCCAAGCGAATCAGCACCTGAGCAAACAGTTAGAATCTTTCCCAGCTTCTCAAGACAGCACACTGAATCCTGTGCTGATGCATCTGACCTTCCAGGCACATTGGGACTGGGGCAGGAGGAGCAGGGAGGGTGGTGAAGACTGAAGATTGACTTTCCCCTATAAGGTAACTCCTTAGCTAAGGGAGCCACTACCTCACAGGCAGTAAGGCAGTGGTAGCTGACATGGGAAGTTCACAGAAGTGGGAATGAAAGGTTGGGTTTCAGGATGCTTTGTGTCCCCTGAAGTCTTTATGCATCCCTATCCCAGTTTATAGTATGGGGTCTTACCCCTCTCTTCATCAGTTACATGACTTTTACGTGGAAGGAATCTGATGAGGCTATGAATTTCAGTGGACATAGTTCAAATTGCTTGACCAAAACTTGTGTGTTTTTTGTCACCTTAGTGCTGAAGTTTAAGGATTTAAGAAATTCTTTGAGTATTTTCAGAGAAAGTCTTTGTTCCTTAAGCCAAACACTGAGGGACAAACTAGCCATTCTCTCTCTAGTCTGTTAAATATCACTGGAGGACGGGTCATGGAAGGTCTTAACTCTCACAATTCCTTTGTTGCTGTGTCACCTTCCACATCTAGCAGTCAATGCTTCAGCTCCTTCTTAAAGCCCATTTTAGTGTGTCAGGTTTTTCTGGTTATAAACTGCAAAAGTTAATCTGACAAATTTCAGATGAAAGTAAATTTATTGGAAATGATTTCATAGAACTGGTGGAAACCCTGAAGGATTAAGTTTAGGAATGGCAATCAGTAAGCCAATTGCAGCAGGCAGTGCAGCTGATATCATACCTCCGAGTGTGAGTCCTGCTGGAGGAGTCCTGCCTCTGCTTGCTGATTGAAGCTGATGGAGCTCTGGGCTGGGCCTGGGCTCCAAGTATGCACATCACACCTATAAGGCTTCCAGTCGTAGGTGGAAACATCCAGTTGGTTAATCTTAGGTCACATCTCCCATTTGACAGAGGGCAAGGTGAGGAATCAAAAGGGTAGACTCTCCTCTAACATGCAATGAGGGATTTTCTTCCAGAAAAGATGATTTGAATACCAGGTAGCAAAACAACAATAAAATGAAATAATCACCTGGAACATTTAAAAGAAAACACATTTGTCCAGAAATGTATGATGATTTGCATATGCCTTGCATTTGCCCTAATGGATTCATTCCATACTCTATCCTTGGATAGATTTCTTTTTAAAATGTTACTACTGTTGAGTTGGAAATTTCTCTTTTTCTTAAAATAAACATTTATGAATTCTTCGCTATCACCTTTTTGCCTTTTCTTGCTCAATTTTCATTTCTAGTGCATAAACATCCCTTTTTCATTTCCTCTTTTTTTGCTTCTTTTTTTACTGGCTTTATATCCTGTTTCTTCCTACTTATTTTGTGTAAAATATCTTGAATACAAAGTCTGTCCAGACAGCATCTAGCCATGTATTGGAGAAGATACAAGATAATAAAATGTTGTACATAAAACAATGACAGTACAATTGGACCTCACACAGTTCTACTAGCATCTCTTGCACTGTTAAAAATGCTTTGCAAAATCCTTTTCGGAATTGCCATCAGTTGCCTTGTCATATTCAGACCATCTCATTGATGGCCCAAAATCTCTTTCCTTTCAAAGGTGATTTTAGTTTTGGGAAACCCCAGAAGTTGTACAGTGCCAAATCTGGGCTACAGGGGGAGACCTGATGCATTACTGGGCACCTTATCATGATGAAGCTGCCAATCACCAGTTGCCCATAGCCACCCTGTTTTTGTTGTAATACATATCTCAACACAGGAAGAACATTAAGATGTAGTACTTCTTATTTATTGTTTGGCCTGGAGGGCATACTCCTGATGACAACACCTTACCAATCAAAAACACAGTTAATGTAGCCTTGATCTTGCTGCAACTTTGCTGCACCTTCTTTGGGTGTGGAGAACTGGATGACTTCCATTGGAACAACTGGGCCTTTGTTTCCGCATCATACTGATAGCTGTAGACCCACAATTCATCTCAGATTATGACCTTCTTGAGGAAACCTGGTTCATTGGTAGCAGTTTCAATCAAGTCACTAGTTACTGTGCCACAATATTCCTTCTATTCTGATAGCAGAAGCTGCGGAATGAATTTCTCCATGACACATTTCATGCCAAGATCCTGCGTCAACATCTCAGATAGTAGTTTTTGGAATCCCCAGATCAGCTTCTAGTTCTGACACTGTTAGTCACCAACCTTTGTTGATTGCAGCCCATACACATTCAGCAATCTCAGGTGTTCATCTTGTTGTAGGCCTTCTGGAACGTGGATCACTTTCAACAGATTCTCAACCATTTTTGAAGCATTTGTGCCATACTTTTATTTGTGCTGCATTCATTGCATCGACCCCAAAAACCTTCTGAATCATCCAAAAAGTTTGTGGAGGAATGTTTAAGCTTAACATAGTATTTGATGCAGATTTGTTGCTCTATTTGCTCAGTCTTTTTGAATGTGATGGTCACACAGTACACATGCTCACTCGATGGTGTCTACCATCCCTTACTGATTAGTACAGTGAAGTTGTCACTGTTCAGACACATGCATTCTAGTCCACTCTCCTTGGTTGCCAGCTTACATTGGTGTTGTGTAAACTGTTCTTGTTATAGTAACACTGGCTGGAATTTTTCCAGACAGATCTCGTACATGGGACAGCTGGTGGTGATGGGGAGAACTGAGTGAGGTTTCAAGGTGCCTGCTGTGAAGGGGACTGAGACATCATTGTCCCATGTATGACATTTCTTGTATCTTCTTCAATAATGTCTCCAATTTTCGTATTATATAGCTGGATACTTTCTGGACAGACCTCAAATCTTTATTTCAATGTGAGGTTTATAGAGCTACAAATGTCTTAACTGGCATATGTGTTAATGTCTTTTTGGTATTGTGGAGAAGGTGCCCATTAAGAAAGTAGGCATTTATGCCTTATGTTATTCCATTGTAGGAACACATCAACCTTAATGTATAGAGTTTCATTTCTTATTACATCTTTTAAACTAGCAGGTATTTCCCTCAAACCCAGATTGCAAGATTTTATTTTGAAACTTTTCAAATATACAACTAAGTTGAATTAATTTTACAGTGAATGCCCTTATTTCTACTGTAGAACCTATTCTGTCATTTTTTAATTATTATGTGCACCATTAGATTTAATTGCGGTATGGGAACAAAATAAAAAGTAGAAAGACTAAGAGCTTTACATATCTCTTTTCCTGACCTAAAGCTGTGTCTAGGTTTGATTTATTAACCTTTGAAATTTAGTTTCTTTATTTGTGAGACCAACTTTAAAGTGTTGCTGTGAATACCAAATGACATATGTAGCTTAGGTGTATAATAACCACTACATAAACATTCTTTCCTTTTTTTCTTATTATATTTTTTATTGTAGTCATTTAAAAAATATTTGCACTCCAGATCATTGGCCTTTCTTTGTTTTTAATCTTTAGATCCATAAAGGAAATTAGCACAACTGATTTAAATAACTGTTGAACACTAGATGCAATGGGTTAACTTATCATGGGTCAATCCATTCTGGTGATATGCTTTCAGAACCTGTATGTATTCTGTCTATTCTTGAATTATAATAAACATGAATCCAAAAGTAAACAATAAAAATCCAAGTTAGAGAAATGCTAAGAAATATTTTAGAGATGTACAGGTGAAAAGGTACTAGGTGCAGCAAAGCCCTGTAACCCCTATGCCCTATTTCTTCCTGGCCCTTCACTGTGAGAAGTGGTGGGATTTCTAGAGGTAAATTCCACATGTAGGGTCCCCTTCCCATATTTTGGCCCTGTGAAGATTCTTGTCTTTATGCTAGTCCACACTCAGCTGCTAGTAATTTGTCAAACTTACCATTGGAATGTTCCTACCAGTTTTTGGTCCTGGGACTTATGTTCAGATAAGAAGATACCTGCTGTGATTCTATCCATGCAGGGTGGTGGTTTGCTCTGCAACTTTAATTTTCTGCTGGGCCCAACAAAAGTCATTGATTTTTGGTTTGTTCAGCTTTTATTTGCTTGGTATGAGGATGGGAGTAAAGACTTCCAAGCACTTTACATGTTGAAGTGGAAACCAGAATCCAAGATGTTTTTCATCAAATGACACTAAGCAATTGAGCATCCATATGAAACAAAAATGAATTTCAATCCATACCTTAATTCAGCTTTAAAAAATTCACACAAAATGGCCCTGGCTGGTGTGGCTCAGTTGGTTGGAGCATTGTCTCATAACCAAACAGTGTAGGTTTGATTCCAGGTTAGGGCCCATACCTAAACTGTGGGTTTGATCCTCAGTCCAGGTGCATACAACCTCCAGTAAGAGTGCATACAGAAAGGCAACCAATTGGTGCTTCTTTCTCACATTGATGTTTTGCTCTCTTCCTTTCCCCGTCTCTAAAAGCAATGAAAAAAAAATGTCCTTGAATTAGGATTTAAAAAATACTTCACTCAAAATGGATCATAGACCTCAACGTGAAACTTAAAACTACTGAACTTTCAGAAGAAAACATAATAGAGAATATTTATGACCTCAAGGTAAGCAGTTTTTTAGATATGGCACCAAACTCATAATCCATAAAAAAATTTTGATAAATTTGACTTCATCAAAATTTCTGCTCTTTAAAAGGCATAGCTTACACAAAAGATAAATCACCAACTAGTTAAACATATTTTTAAACACTTCTATTATAAAGACATATCTAGAATATTAAACTCTTAAAACAATAAGAAATCAAACCAGTTTTTAAAAAAATGAGTAAAAGGTTTGGATGTACACTTTGCTAAGAAAAAATATGGATGGCAAATTAGCATATGCAACAATTTTAAATAGCATTTGTTATTAAGAAAATGCACTTTAAATCCACAATGAGATATCACTACACACATTCTAGAATGATTTAAATACAAAAACAAAACTTCCAGTTACAAGTACTAGCAAGGATTAGAACAACTGAAATGCTCCTACATTGTGGATGGAGATAAAAATAGCACCTCTCCTATAAATAGTTGAGTAATTGCTTATAAAGTTAAATATGTGTTTACAAGGTCCAACATTGTCACTCTTAGGTAATTTTTTTAAGAGAAATGAAAATCTCTACACTAATGTTTATAGCAACTCTATAATAGCTCCAAATTGGTAACAACCCAATGTCTAGCAACAGGTGTCTGGATTAACCAACTGAGACAGATTCATAAGGTGCAACACTACTCAGCTATAAAATGAAATAACTATTGACACATGCAATGATGTGAGTGAATCACAAAGACATCAATAGTGTTGAGTGAAAAAAAGCCAGTCCCAAGTGATTCCAGTTGTGTGACATTCTGGAAAAGGCAAGACAATGGGACAGAAACCCGATAGTGATTGTCAAATAATGGAGTAGAGGGAATGTCTCGGTCATTTGGGCTGCTATCACAGAAATGCCATAGACTGGATGGGTTCTAAACAACAGAAATGTATCGCTCTCAGTTTTGGAGAATGGGATGTCCAAGATCAAGATGGATTAAAATTGCAAATTAACCGTAAAGTTAGACGTGTTTCATTCTGTATGCCCACTATCTTCCACTTTGTAATACACATCCATTTGTTTTATTTCTCCTATTTTATTCATAAGGCATAATTTTAGTGGCTCACAGGTAGAAGCTTTAAATCACAATTATCACCCAGGGATCTGGAAAGACACTATAGAAACTGGATGGGCTTTGTCATTTCATTCTCCAACTTTCAAAGCTGATGATTCAATGGTGATCTTTAGGCAAAACAACATGCATCTGTATAGTAGTTAAGGATTTAATCAACCTGGATGCTCTGGATGCTCCCTTTTTTAAAAATGATTGTAGGATATTTCAAAAACTGTACAAAGCTGCATCTTCCAGTATTATTCTAATCCCAACAATTCAGTTTACCCTTGAGTAGTTTGGTCATTGAACAATTTTTCACCCTTATCTTTTAATATAAGGTAAAGACTAATTATCCTTACAACGAAGTCAACCAGTTATCATGACTTTCCTACCATGGGAGTGAGATTGCCAGTAAATGAACTATAGTTATTAATTTGAGTTTTTACAACATGTTGTATTAGTTTCTAATACCGTGAATTGAGTGGCTTAAACAAAAGAAGTGTGTTGTTTCCCAGTTCTGGGGGCTGACACACTTCATTTCCCAATGAAGGGTTCAGGGAAGGATCAGAACCAGGCCTGTGACCTGGTTTCTGGCAGTTGTCACGTTTGTGACAGCATAACTGTTTTTCACATAATGCTCTCACTGTGCGCATGTCCCTGTCCAAATTTCCTCTTTTATAAGGATGCTAATCATGTTGGATTAGGGGTCCACCCTACTCCAGTAGGATTTCATCTGAGCTAGTTATATCTATTAACAACCCTATTTCCAAATAAGGTCATATTCTAAGGTACTGTGTGTTAGGACCTCAACATAGGAATTTTTTGGAGAGGCCCAATTCAACCTACCTATCTGTAGTCATATTTGATGTCAGAGGCAGAGGTTTCAGCTAAGGGCAGCCAAATTTTCTGACATAGGATTTTCATAGCACAACTGTGGGCCACTGTAAAATCTGAAGAAAGAACATTAGAATCAGATCACTGCACTGATTTTAGTATTTAGAAGGGACCTTCAAACTTCTTTTGTGATTATATCTGTTTAACAAATAAGAAAATTCAATTTTTGTCATTAGTGATATTTTTGTTACTTTTCAAATCAAGCTATTTTTGAAGTGATTACAGAAATAAATCAGATATTTATGATGAATGATTAATAGCCAATGCTTAGGTTTAAAATTTTCCTTTGTTCCAATAAGATGATCAGAAAGATTAACTTAGTCCTTTAGAAGGATTATTCTGCAGTGGAATAGGTTGCTTTGTCCAAAACCCTTATCCTTCCATGCAGTTGTTTTATTAGCTTCTGGACATTAAATCTTTTTTCCTCTATTGTTTTCACAGCATGCTGTAGCATTGGTCCTTGACCACAGAGTCTGATTTAAAAATGTAGAGAAAAGAGAATTTAGGAAAGCTCACATACGAGATATAAAATGTCAACCAAGCTTCTGCCTACCCCCCTTCTTTGACATTTCCCAAGCAGCGTGCTGTTATTTCACTGTTCTATTTTCCTTTATTTTTTTAACTTTATTTTTATCATTGACACCATTACAGATATACCCATTTCTCCTTTGCCCAACTCCCTGCCCGCCTTTTCCTCCGGCCATCACAGCACTGTTGTCTGTGTCTGGGTTATGAATATAGTTTGTGTTTTGGCTAATCCCTTCACCTTCTTCATCCAGCCCCCCACCCCACCCCCACCTCTAACAGCTATCAGCCTGTTTCATTTTCCTTTGATTTAGTCTCACATTTCGTACACATTATTTTTTCTTTATTCTCATTTTGATCTCATTTAGAAATTCCATTTCTTCTTTTTTTCCTAGTAACAATTAGTTTTTTAAAAATGTATTTTAGCTATTTGCTCATTACAGATGTCGCTATTATCCATCTGGACATCTTTCTTTTTCTCCTTTCAGACTTCGCCTCAAGTCTTCAAGTGAAACTGAATTCTTTTTGGTGGTGATGTTACTTCATAGAGAGGAATGGTTATTCTCTATGTTAGATCCAACACTGAGGCTTCAGATGAGCTATTTTCAGAAACTAAGTGCAAATAGGGTCTTTCACTGTTTTAGGTCTGCGTTCAGGCAGCCAGAAGGTCACTAAAAGTTATTCAACCTCTCAAGGGAGACACTGTTGCTGACATTCAGTCAGTTCATTTAGAGTGTCCACCCTGCGAAGGGGAACTTTGTATTAGTTCTATGTAAAACAGAAAAAGGTAAATGAAAACTGGTCCATTTGAGGGTTGTGTTTTGAAACAAAGACCAAAACAGGTATTTAGATTTTAAGGGATAAAAGCCACACATTTTTAATTTGATGTGGCACCTAGACCTTTGTATTATGAGCATTCCGTAAGGACCAGATACAATAATTAGCCATTGCTTCTAGAATTCACATCCTTCTGGATTATTAGGCTCATCATTCACATGGATTCAGCGGAAATCTGTGGGGTTCTGTATTCAAGACACTTATCAGATTATATGTTTTGAAAAAAAACATATAAAAAAAATGACACAAAAGTGTTCATAAAAACTTCCTCTACTCATGAAGAAGTAGCAGTCCCACTGTCAAGGAGATATTATTGAAGTGTTCAAAGAGGCACCTGGAATAGTGGGAGTTTCAAATCCTGCTCTTGGGAACATAGTGGCTCCATGGAGGTGCTTCAGGTTGATGAAACAGCAAAGTATTCTTCACCTAAAAGAATAGAAGTGCCCAAGAAAGTAATTTATCATTTTAGCTTTTTATAATGATATATATTATAACAAATATATCAAATGATAAAATATATATGATACATATTTATTTTATAGAATGAGATTCTGTGTTAGATATCATTTGGAAAAATTATTAACTGATAAATATGTTCGTATTATACATGTACCCTAATATTTTGGTCATCATTACAAAAAGTAAGCCAAGGTGAGAAAAAAAGTCTTCTTCCAGATGTCTATAAGAGAAAGGAGTTGAATTGTATTCCTCTCCAACTAGATTGTGAGTTCTCTGAAGAATTTCTTTATTGTTTTTACAGTTTTAATTATTTTCCATGGCTAGCATACTATAGGCACTTCAAAAATTCTTTTTTAAAAAACTGTATTGATTATGCTACTACAGTTGTCCTGATTTTTTCCCCTTTACCAACCTCCATTCAGCACCTTCCACTCCCTCAGGCAATCCTCCCACCATTGTTCATGTCCATGAGTCATGAGTACAAGTTCTTTGGCTACTTTTTATTTCCTATACTGTACTGTATCTTCATGGCTATTCTGTACAAATACCTATTCTGTAATAGGTATTTGTATTTCTTAATCCCTTCGCCTCTTCACCCATTCCCCCACACTCCTTCCCAACTGGCAACCATCAAAATGCTCTCTGTGTTCTTCTTGTTTGCTTAGTTTGTTTTTTAGATTCAAATGTTGATAGATATGTATTTTTGCCATTTTATTGTTGATAGTTTTGTCCTTTTTCTTAAGTTCCTTTAACATTTCATATAATAATGGTTTGGTGATGATGAACTCTTTTAGTTTTTTTCTCATCTGGGAGGCTCTTTATTGGCCCTTTGATTTTAAATGATATCTTTGCTGGCTAGAGCAATCATGGCTGTAGGTCCCTGCTTTTCCTGACTTTCACTATTTTTTGCCAGTCTTTTCTAGCCTGCAAAGTTTCTGTTGAGAAATCAGCTGACAGTCTTATAGGAACTCTGCTGTAGGTAACTCTCTTCTTCTCTCTTGCTGCTTTTAAGATTCTTACTTAATCTTTGACCTTTATCATTTTAATTATGATGTGTCTTGAAGTCGGCCTCTAAGCATCTATCATGCTTGGGACTCTCTGTGTTTTCTGGACTTGCACGTTTATTTCTTTTACCAAATTATGGAAGTTTTCTTTCATTATTTTTTCAAACAGATTTCCATTTTCTTGCTCTTTCTCTTCTCTTTCTGACACCCCTATGATATTAATGTTGGACCTCTTTAAGTTGTCCCAGAGGCTACGTATACTACCCTAATTTTTCTGGATTCTTTTTTTCTTGTTGTACAGATTGTTTTGTTTTTTTTGTTTTTTGCATCTTTATGTTCTGAATCATTGAGTTGATTCTCAGCTTCACCCACTCTACTATTGTTTTCCTGTAAAATGTGTTCTTTATTTTGATTAGTGTATCCTTCATTTTTGACTGGATGTTTTTTATGTTGCTAAGGTCCTCACTAAGCTCCTTGAGCATCCTTGTAACCAGTATTTTGAGTTCTGCACCTGATAGATTGCTTAACTCCATTTTGTTTAGCTCTTTTCCTGGAGTTTTGATCTGTTCTTTCATTTGAACCATGTCTGTCTCCTTGTTTTGGCAGCCTCCCTATTATTGTTTCTGTGTATTAGGTAGAGCTACTTTGAATCCATGTCTTGGTGACATGGCCTAATGTAGTAGATGTCCTATAGGGTCCAGTGGCATAGCCTCCTCTATCACCCAGTCTGGGTACTTGAAGTGCACCCTTTGTGTGGGCTGCATACACCCTCCTCTTGCAATTGAGCCTTGGCTGCTATTGGCAGGTCAATGGGAGGAATTTACCCAGGCTGGTAAGCTGCAATGACTGCCTTTGACTACTTACCAACGTATCACCAACCTCCACCTTGCATAGAGGATCAGCTTCAGGGGCAGGGTGGTGGTGTTCTATTGTGATCTATAGCTGTCCACAGTTTGTGCAGTCCCTGGGGTTTCTTGAGTAGTGCAGGCTAAGGTCAACCCTGCTTGTGTTTTGCCCTGGGCACCCTGCCTGAGCTATAAAGCAATCTGAGATGCTGCTTCTTGTGCCTGGAGATTCCCAGGCAAAACCAAGCTAAATCTAGGCTGGGTGCTGCTGCTAGTGCAGGGCCTGGGGTGCACTGAGGCCAGCTTGTTTGCTTGTTTGAGAGGATTTAAGCAGTTGTGAAGCCTGAGCCAAGGCCAGCCATTCATATGGAAAAGCAGCCTGGGTGGAGCAGAGTTTCTGGGGATCTCTAAGGTGGGATAAACAGTGTTAGTCAGGTTGATGTAGTCTCAGACATGGCACCAACTTGCTGGCTCAGTTGCTCTGTTGGGGAGGATTTCAAAAAGGGACAATGGCCTCTGCTGGCCATGATACCAGACACCTGTTTCTTCCTGTATAACACTGGTGCCTTTCAAGTTGCTAACCCAGGGCTGGAATTCAGAGAGTGACTCTGAGTTGGTGAGTCCATGTGTGGACTCTTTAAGTGGAACTGCTTTGAGCTCTAGCAGTTTCTTCCACTGACTCAATCCCTACTGGCATTTATAGCCATAACTTTGGAGACTTATCTTCCTGGCACTGGAATCCTGGGTTGTGGGGTCTGGTGTGGGGCTGGAACTCCTTGCTCTAAAGATAGCAATCCCAAATTTTTATCCAGCACACGTAGATGTGGGATCAGCCTGTTCCACTTCTGGTCCCTTCTACCAGTCTGGATGGATGTGATTTCATTAACTCTGTAGTTGTCAGACTTCCATTCAACTTGATTTCTGATAGCACTGAGTGATGATTATTCTATATTTTAGTTGTAATTTTGATGTGGTTGTGTGAAGAGGCAAGCCATGTCTGCCTGCACTGCCATCTTGACTGGAAAGCTCCACAAGTTCTTATTCAATCAGTAATTAAGTCAATTTGTGAATGAGCTCATCAGTAGACAATTGAATACTAATTTTTCAGATACTCATACTTTGTTTTCATGTGCTAAACCAGCCACCAACTAACTATATGACTTGGGATAAGAGGCTATGTGCAAATGAGGGAGCTGCACTGGAGTTTAGCTGAATGCAGCTTTCTCCTTTATTGCTGGGAAATTGAAAGTGCTATTCTTGTTCTACACTGGTTCTGAGCATCAATGACCTCGTATACATGGCAGAGACTACCCTTTCATGTTTAGTCATTAAATTGAGCATTTTTAATTTTTGACATTAGCTTAGTCTTTGTGATAGAACTTTCCCACTAGCTTCCTTCTTAACATATAGGACAAAATACAACACAGCAAAGTCCCATATAGCTCCTTGTTGCCTATGATGTGCAATAATAGAATGTATAAAGACACTCTGCTTCCACTTTACTATACATAGATATAAAACTAACAATAGGGAAATAATGAATGGCATGCTCTCACAAATGCTAAAGAGATATATGTTATATCAAGACCATTTAATAAACACTATGGTATAAGACATAAATAAAAGTGGGGCAAACATGCTTCCAGAAGCCCATAATTCAATAGTGAAGCTAAGATAGAACATAAATAATGGCAATTAAGAACAAGTATATAAGAAAAGAACAAATAATTCAATTTGTAATATAAAGGGCAGACACCAGTTTACTGTATGTAATTGAGGTTCATGAAAAGAATGGCATTTAAGACGAACATGAAGAGATAGGATTTTGTTTGGTGGGAAGGAAAGGGATTGGAGGAAGAAGAGCATGAATTAAGCTGTGACAGTGGAAAGTGGTCTATATTTTGTAATAATGAATAGCTGAGTGAATTTGGATCTTAAAGATCCTAAAATACAGTTGTAGGAATGGTAGGAAATGAAGTTAGAAAGACACAGGCTTTACTGCAGAAGGTTCTAAATATTAAGTGAAGTACCCAGGCTCTAAAAGAGGTAAAGGAAAAGAAGAGTAGATTTGGTGCTGTAGTTTAAGAAATACAATCTGGCAGAAATTAAGGTAGAAAGAAGTAAGAGGGAAGATGATGAGTTGTGCAATTATTACAATACTTTGGTACCTGGAATATTAATAGGGGGTTGGAAAGTAAAGATATAAAAAGTGTTCATAGGGCTAGTGGGGAAATAAATGAAACGTTCAATTTGGGTAATTTGAGGCTATTTTCAGAGATGTGAATAGTTGTGGGGACACCACAGGCATAGTTAATGAAGTTCTTTGGGATTTGTTAGAATACAACCATCACCACTCCTAGGTCTAAAGTGGTGTGGGACAGAATCATTATCAGGACACAAGAGAGATTTGTGTGGAGCAGAAAGCCTTTAGTAGAAAGAGGCAGCCAGTCCACAATAACCTCAGAGAATAGGTATATTCTGACTTTACTCTTCTCCTTTCTTCTAGTTTCTCACTATGACTCCCTATTGGCCAAGCTTAACTGGAAGTGAGAGGTCATAGAGGGCTGTTAATGTATCCATTTGCATCAGCTTCCCAGAGCACACAGGGTAGAGAGTGATCTGCAAGGCAAATGAAAGTTATCCTGTGCATTTATGGAGCAATTTAGGGTACTTTAGGTGCAATGCCAAGCAAATTTGGAAATGAAGATTTGGATCACGGTATAAATGTTGGGCTAAGGATGAGGAGAGTTGAACTGCTGAAGTTATGAGAGTGGATGAGCTCATAGGGAAGAAAAGCATGAAGAAATAAATTCATGGGATCAAACTTTCAGAAAAACCTCTATTTAAAAGACATGAGAATAAAGAGGAGACAGTAAAGAAGGGAAGGAACCAAAATCAGGAGCAATGATGAAGATTGCCTTGACCAGTGTGATTCAGTTGCTTGGGTGTTGTCCTGCAAACCAAAAGGTTGTTGGTTTGATTCCTAGTCAGGGCATATGTCTAGCTTGTGGGTTCGGTCTCTGGTTGGGGCTCATATGAGAGACAACTGATTGATGCTTCTCTCTCACATTGATGTTTCTCTCCTTCTCTCCCTCCCTCCCCCTCCAAGAATAAATAAATGAAATCTTAAAAAATAAAAAAAAAGGATGAGGATCAAAGAAAAAGGCAGAAAGAAGACTAAAGTAGAAAAGTATTTAAGAAAGGTTGTGCAGCAGGACAGTCACTGGCTCTTTGCTAATTTAGAGTAACTTTATTTGGCATGGACTCCTGTTATGATTGTGTTTTGAATTTGGGGAGATGGGAAAGGGAATGATGATGACTATGGTTATAGAGAAGGAGTTGAGGCCAGAAACAGAAAATCATACTCACTTTCCCATTTAGTTCTGTTTTCTTTTGCTAGTCTTCCTGCTTCTCATTCTTCCCTTCTTCCTCCTTTGAATTTATTGAGCATTTATAATATACCACACACTTGCCTACTTATAGTATCCCATTCCAAAATAATCCTGCCTAGTAGATGTTATCTTTTATCTTCTATGAAAGTTTCAGAGAGGTCATGGATCTATCCCCATGTTCACATATTTAGTGAGGATTAGGCAAAGCTGTGCACTCAGCACAGTATCATTCACCGTGTTTGACACATAGTGGTCATTCATCAGCTAACTGAAGAAAACATGAATGAAATGTGACATAGAATACTGCATAAAAGGCAACCTGGGTTCTATTTCTAGCCTTGCTACTAAATACAATGCAACCTCTTTGTTTATAAAGCTTGCTTTTAACTGCTCTGAAAATAATCATATCATTTAAAAACTTTCTTAAAGTTACTATATAAATATTAGATGAACCATGAATATTTCCCATAATGCAAATGTTGGAATCAAATTAAATATCTTATTGTAAGAACTGTAAAGTAAGATATCTGTAATGTCATTGTTACTGGTGTTGCCTCAAGGATATGGATGGCCTAATTCCAGATGCTTTATGATGTGCCATGTTCATTGTTCAATTTAAAGCATACAAGTCAAGATATTTCCAATTACTCACAATGTGATCATAGTAAGTTGTTGTGAAATAAGTGACATCTAAGAAAGAGTTTAGGCCAGAACATAAAGCAGTATTTTGTGCAACAAAAGGATGATGGGAGTTCTCTGACCAATGCCCTTCCCCAAAGAAAAATGAAAGCACCCACTGCTCATTTTCATTTTAGTTGAAAAATCAGAACTGAGCAATCTGATCTGTTCTTGAAATGTTTGCTTTAAATAGGAAGTATCCATATTTTTTTAGCATCCTCACCAACACAAATAACATTTAGACTTCCATTCATGAACTTTTGCTATACTGTTAAGAGAGCATTGCCTAATATGAAACATTTAGTAATAATTTTATAATTTTTGTATCAAATGCATTAAAATTACAGAAATTAATGAATATCTTGACTTTTTTGTAAAATTTGTGTTTCAGCCAGTACATACATTGTTCCTTAATGTTCCTCTCTTATTTTGTTTCTGTTTAGAAATTCCTTCAATTCTGTATAGTTTTACAAACTGCTGTCCATAGACTACATGGGACATTTTGTAGATAATTAACATCCACTCACACTTGTAAACTAGAAAAGTGACACATTTTATTATTCACACCCAGAACTGTTAATTGATTTAATTAACACTGCAATAAATGCAGACTTAGCAGAGCCATAGGATGACCTAATGTCCAAGTCACAAGTCCAGCAGTGTAGGATTAACCAATTAGTTAGGCTATGTTCAGATCTTTGTACTCTTTCATTACAGAAATAAAATAATCTTAACACCACCTTTAGGTATACAAATTAATGTGTTAAAGTTGATATGGTTATGGAGTTGAAAGTCAAGAAACAATCAAGTGCAATTTTCTAAATTGAAAACATTCTCTACATGATCATTAAATGCTGTTGAATGAATGGCACTAATAGAAATGAACAGGTGTTGGGATATAGCATGGGGAAATAACTGTGGGGTGATGTAATAAGGTCAACTACAGAGTAGGCCCCATTGGCTTATCTACCCCTAAGATCAACATTTTAAATCACATTTTGGAAATTTGGAAAAAGTGGAAAGGAAGAATAATTTTAACTTTGAAGGAATAGGTCTTATGAGAAAAGGTAGTTTTATACTCACCTGGGAAGAATAGATTATTTGACATAAGGGTATACTATACTCAATTATGTATGGAGGTGTGCTGTTATCACCTTTTCTCATAAGGTGAACGAAGTTAAAATTGGGTTTATGTTAAATACTTTTGGAAAGATTTGAATTTCATATATATTAACAATTGGGCTGAAAACATGTCACTATATTCTGCTTTCAGTTTACAGCATGCTTTTATATACATTATTTCATTGGTTTTCATTTGATTCTCAAGATTATTCAAAAAGGCATATAGAAGTATTTTTTTTCATTTCAAGGGAAATAAATTGATAGCTCAGAGAGGTTTAGCACTTTCAGTGGTACTCATGAGCGGTAAGTGCCAGTTGGAACCAGAAGGTTTCCTGATTACCATGGCAGTGCCCTTTGCATTCATCTACCCTGTTTGAGAGGCCCAAGTGGAGTCACTTTCCAGTCTAAAAATTCTAGGTTATTAAACAATAGGCAATGAATCCTTTATGTTCAGTTAAATGTTGTATCTGTATTGAACGTTCAGATCCCATATGGTTAGTATTAGTGATGTTTTATATTTATATAAGCACACCAATTATACAAAAAACAAGTTTAAAGCCATTTTATGAGATCGTTTCCTGATTCAATTTTCTGAAATTTATTAATTTATTTTCCTGGAACTCGTTTGATTCTGAATTTTCAAGACCAGGTTGAGACAACAGTCCACATTGCTATGCGGGGGCGCTAATTCCCTCTTTCTGAGTTTAAGTATTTTATATTTGTCAAGAAAAGACACTTTCTCTCCCTGGTTTGTCCCCTTAAAAAAAGGAGGTGGAAACCCATTGAGAGTGGTGGCTGGAGGCTTGGGTGCCCCGCAGGAGCTGTCTGGGCTAACTGCAAGCAGTAGCTCAGGCAAAAAGAAAAATAAAACAAAACAAAACACTGAGCATTTTGATTGCCAGCATGAGCTTCAAAATGGAATTAACAAGAAACAGATAAAAACTATAGACTATAATTATATTCTGCCAAAAGGACCTCTAGTTACCATCAAAAGAGAAGAAAATAGGTAAAAGTATAATTTTCTTCTGTATCATTTTTTTGCCACTTTAGTGATTAGAAAAATTAAGCAAGTGCAGAAAGAAAATTACCTACTGGGTCAATGAAGGCCAACTTGTGTCCTCAAAGGAGAGGTGATATAGATGAATTTTTTCCCTTTCTCATTAAGAAATAATCTTTAAGGAACAGCTTACTAAAATAACTCATGTATTTCTACAAGTCAAAAATTCAATGAATACATGTGTAACTTTTCCAATGTATAAGGTACTGATTGCATGTTCCAGTCCTGTCTCCTCTATGAGTCTGCAGTCTCATGAAGCTTACACAGAATAAACAGTGGAAAGTGGAAACCTTTATTCAAGAGGTGTAGGGAAGAAAGGTTGGGGATTCAGAAGCACAAGAGATTATTTCTACTTGGAAGAAATAGAAGAGAACTCCTTGGACAAATTAGATTTTGGCTAAATTTGGAAAATCATAAAGATTTAAATGTGAAGATTGTGGAGGCATTTTAAAATATTTTAGGTAGAAGAAACTGTGTGGGAAAAAAAAAATCCATGTGGTGTTTGGGGTGTGGGAGGTGGAGGTGGCGGTGAAAGAGGGTATAAAGGGGATGAAGGGTAATGGAAAAATACAATGAAAATGAACTATTTTACAAAAAGGGATCCAGTGTGTGGCAAAAATCATAGGTCACAGATCACACAGTTGAATTTAACTAGAATAAGGGCTGGCTGAGGATTGGTGAGAAATCAAGCTTGGAAAGGAAGGTGGGAGGCCAAAGGGAATTTGCATTTTTTCTATAGGCAATGGGAAACCACTTGAGGTTCTTGAGCTATAAATGAAATCAGAGCTCTGCTTCTGGAAGATTGATCTGGTAGTGAATTGTAAGGTGTGCTAAAGGGAGAAGAAACAGGGAAGTGGGAATTCCAGTCAAGGAATTATTGCAGTGGCCTAGGAAAGTGATATTGCAGTTCTGACTTTGGAGAGGCAGTAGGAATGGAAAAAAGTGGATGAGTAAAATATATTGTGGCTTCATTCATTTGAAACACATTGGATATCCTAGGCTCTGCTGGGTTCTGAACTGATACTGGTGAGCAAAATGGAAATGGTTTTTGCATTCATAAAGTGAACAATATAGTAGTGGGCAATAAACTCTTCAAATAACATTATAATTATATAATTGCAAACACAGAATGGTCTTAGGAAGGGAATATACTTGGTGCTAGAAGAACCTGTAGTGGAAGACCTAACCCAAGCTTGCGGAGTGGGGGAAAGATTCCCTGAAGAAATAACCTCTTATATGAAATCAAGATGGGTAAGAATTAACTATAAAAGAGGGGGAGGGACATGGAATAGCATTCTAGGCAGAAGTACCAGCATATTCTGTAACCTCAAGGTAAGAGAGAACCTGGTTTAAGTTCATGCAGCTGGGAGGGAGGAGTTCAGCTAAGTTGAAGCAGACAAAAATGAAGAGCAGTGTGAAATGAGAATGAGGTATAGTCGGGCAGGATTATTCAAGGACTCATAGGTCAGATTTAGGCTTTGTACTTGAGTCTATGAGCAATGGACTTAAAACAATGGAGAGATGGTTACAATTTCAGCTAAATGCTCTGACAGATACATGGAGGGTGATCTTGAGATAGGCAAAGTGAATCTAGGGAGACCAATTAAGAGGCTATTACACTAGTCTAAGTCCGAAGACTCAGAGTAGTAGCTTGAAATAAATTGATTGCAGGGAAGGAGAGAAAAGTCAGTTATGTAAGACTAATTAATAAACTGCATGTGGGGTTTAGAGAGAGGCAATCCATTTTTTTGTTTTTAAAGTGTTCTTTTTGGTTTATGAAGCTATTCAAAAATTAAGGAGAAAACTTTTTGGTTGTGAGACAAGTAAACTTAAAAAGCCTTTGAGACATCTAAGCAGAGAAAACTGGTAGGCAGTTGGATATTCAGGCCTGGAGCTAGAGATAATTTGGGAAATATCAGATGAATTACAATACAGGCAAGATGAAATCACCAGGGAGATCAATAAGCATATAATATATAGAATATAAAGAGAAGAAGGACTAAGTCAGGCACTTGAAAATATCTATATTTAGTGGCCAATTAGGGAAGAGTGAGGCAGTAAAGAGCCAGAGATTTCTTAAAATTTTATTTTTCAATTGCAATTTGCATTCAACACTGTTGAGTTTTTAGTTTCAGGTGTATAGCATAGTGGTTAGATAATCATGCACTTTTCAAAGTGTTCCCTCTAATATTTCATGGGTACCATACATGGTTATTTTATACAGTATTGTTGACTATACTCCCTATGCTGCACTTCATAGCCCCATGATTATTTTGTAATTACCAATTTGTACTTCTTAATCCCTTCACCATTTTCACCCCTCCCGCTCCCCCACCACCACAACCATCAGTCTGTTCTCTGTGTCTCTGAGTCTCTTTGTATTTTGTTTGTTCATTTATTTTGCTTTTTAAATTCCACACTTAAGTAAAATGATATACTTGTCTTCCTCAGTCTGACTTATTTCACTTAGCATCATATCCTGTAGGGCCAATGGTAAAATTTCATTCCTTTTTATGGGCCAATTTTTGAGAAAAATAAATAAATAAATAAATGGGGAGCAGCATAGTGAAAGCAAAAAAGAGACTTTTTGTTTCGTTTTTGTTTTTGTTTTTTTTTAAAGGGGTGATCCACTGTTCTGCAAACATTCAAAATCAGGCAGGTCCATTTGGGATTGGAGCAGATGGAAGAAAATGCACAAACTGTGGAGCTATCTGATGTGCCTTTATCGCTCCAGCTAGGGTGACCTGCGCAAGCAGAAAACTCCTGCTGGTTTTTCAGTGTGGGAGAACGGAAGCCCCTGCGTGCCAAGATGTGACATCACTGGTTGCGTCACATGAAGGTCTCGCCCATGCGCGATCCCCAAAGGCATTCGCTGAATCATTCCTGCCTGGATATCCGGGGTGAGGGAGCCTGACTGGCTCCATTTTCTCTGGACTCACAGTGGCGAGCACTGACAATGTCTCTGAAATTCAGTTACTTGGATGGCATTTTAGGGGCCTCACAGGGAGGCAGGGGGCAGTCTGTGCCTGGGCCACAGTGAAGCCAAGGCAGATGTTTGAGGAGAAAGGAAAGTAGGTGCTAAGCGTTTATGCCATCTGTCTGAATCCTTAGGAGAAGTTAGACTATGAAGGAGATAGTGTGATAGCTGGGGAAAAAACAGGATCGATGTTTTTAATGGAGTTACTTTCCTCAGAAAATAATTTGAGTCTCTTTGTGAAAATTTTTAAAAAGTTAAATTTAAACTGCCTAAACAGAAATAAAAAGTAAAACCTTGTGAAAGCAAAGTAAACAAATAGTCTGTCAATGAGAGAGAATTTAGTTGGTGTCCTTGAAGATTAAATTTTATTCAGGACATCTGGAAGCCAAGGCAAACAGGGAAAGTCTGTGTGTCAGAAAAACATCATTAGCTGATAGCAATAATAAAAGTAGCTCATGTGAATGAGTTCTGCCATACATGTCATATCTCATTTAGTCATCATTAAAGCCCACGAAGTGGTTACTACTATCATGTGTATTTGCCACATGCAGACACCTGAACTAAGGAGGGAAAATAGCGTGGCTGAGATCGCTAAGGTGATTGAGGTATGTTTAGAACCAGGCACCTGACCCAAGCTTATGGTCTTTTATGACTGTTGCACAGTCTTCATTTGCATTGTTTATTCAGAGAAGATGAAGCTCCTTTTGGTACCAAACTCTCAAAAGAATGAGCCACGTAGGATCTCATATAGAAGGCACTGAACAATGTGATGGAAATATCTGTAGGGTTTAAGTGGTTATGGTAACCACTGTTTTCTTTTTGACATCAGGGAACGTCCAGTGGATTGCAGCCCTTAAGGCCTCCTGCTTCAGGCCTGCTGCTAGAACAGCCGCTGCAGCTCCCTTTTGTCCCTTACTTTGTCTCAGTAAGGCTATCTCTCCTCCTGCATGCTGTCTTTATACAGACTTAACTCACTGGCTTCTAGAACTTTCATTCTTGTCCTCTGTAAATGCTTCCCCTCTGCCAAGCTTATTAGAATGTCTTTTCTTTTTCTTTATTATTACAGAATTATGTGTATTACAAAAAATTCAGGGATTCAGAGAAATATAAAGAAGAAATCAAAGATGACTTATAATCCTTTTACCCTTACATAACCATTACTAACATTAAACATTTTTTTGTCTTCTATGGCTTTATGTAGATATGAAATAAGTATCTTTTGATGTAAGCAACTTTGCTGGATACTTTGTATCAATATTTATACAGGTGAAATTATACTATAAACCATGTTTTATAAAATGTTTTCTTTCCTTACATATTTTGAATGATTTTCCTTTGTCATTATATATTTGTTTGAAGTAGTTGAATTTTATTTTATCACAGGGTGAATACTCTCTATTTATCCAAGTCTTCATTGTCAGACATCCAGGTTTTCTTCTCATTGTTTTGACGATCATAGTTAAGGCTGTTATGCACATGGTACATAACAGCATAGATTTCTGTGCACAGGTCTGATTTATTTCCTTAGGAAAATCCCTGGGAAACATAGTGATGTGTAAAAAAAGCAATTTAATATTTGTATCTGTTTATTTAGAAAAATTGACTTTTCTCCAGAGGACTGTGTCTTATTTTTAAAAACTATTTTATTGTGGTATGATTGCTATACAAAAAGTTGGACATATTTAATGCATACTACTTGATTTGTTTGGAGATAAGTATACACCTGTGAAACTATTACTATAATCAAAGCCATAAACTTATCTAGCACCTCCTAAAGTTACCTTCTGTCCTTGTTATTTACTGATTTAAAATATGCATCTGTTATTTTTCTCTTGTGATTAGATCACTTGACATAAGATCTACCTTCTTAGCCAATTTTTGGTTGTGCAATCTATTATTATTAACTACAGGCCCTGTGTTGTCCAGGACTTATCTTGTATAACTGATATTTGTAGGGGATACTGTATCTTAGAGTAAATGGATGCATATAGTAAATGACAGAGTACTTTGCGCTTAGTAGTGACTCAAATGATGACTATAATTATTCAAGAAAAACAAACCATACTTTGTCCTTGAGAATAATTATAGAGGCTATTAATTATTATAAAGAAAATAATTTTTAAGAACCTTTTTACTAATTTTCTTATACAATTTCCATGTTTCTTCATGGTATTTCACCTAATACTGATGATGATAATGAGAAGCACTTTTTAGAGCTTTTTAATATAGCAGGCCCTAAATTAAGCATTTTAAGTGCAACATGTTACTAACATTCATTTGCATCAGCCCTGTTATTATACCCATCATAATACATATGAGGAAATTGAAGCTGCAAAGGGCTATGTGATATACTCAAGTTCCATATATTGCAAGTGGCAGAGCACCAGGCTCCCCAGCAGGCACTCTGATACCAGGGCCTCTGCATTTTACTGCCACTTAGATGGAGAAGGAAAATAATGGGACTGTATTCTAACAACCTGAAAATTCTCCTTCTCATTACTGCAAACCTAATGTTGACCTTGCAGTCAGTCAGTAACAGTTTATCCATAGCGTGCTAATAATTTTTCTGTATGCTTTCCTCCCTCTTTTATTTTCAAATCCATCCCCAGGTTCCTCACGTTCTTCCTCTCTTACTGCTATCAAAATCTACTCTTGTGAATGGATCTCATAAATCATTTATTTCAGGTTTCCTGGAGTTTGCAATTGTATTTTAATAGGAGCCAGCAGTTTAATGCAATCTCATGTAAGTCTAATGATGGCATTTTAAACCTTAGAAAGGTAGTGGGTAAGGAAATTTGTGGGGATGTAAGGAAGTGAGAGAGCCATAGACGTTGCCTACTCAGGATGCCAGCCTTTAAGCTCAGTCTCCCCTCTTTCGCTCTTCCCTCATTTCCTGACTTCTTTCCTCAGTTATGTCTTGAGAGCAATTTGAGGAAACTATCTTTAGGAAAGCAATAAAAATGAATGCATCAATGCTTTTGGAAGCAAGTGAAGTGATTGAAAGCTGATATTTATATTCATTACTTTTTGTTTTCATCAAGCTTCTGGTTCTTGGTTTCAGGACCTTTGGTCTACAGGAAGAGCGTTATACTAGACTAGTTCAAGTGAGGAATCGTGGAGACAGACAACAGCAATGGAGGGCAGGGGTGAAACAGCTACAAATACTAGAAATCTGCGCCTTTGTTTTAACCCTCTGTGTGGCTCAGTATAGACTAACTTCAAAGGAAGGATCTCCTTGAATTAAAGGAGAATGTTTAAGAGAATGATGGATGCGAAGGATTTCCTCCTTCCCACCAGCTGTGAAACTGATTGATGGTAAAGCTTTCTTTTTTTTTCCTCCCATGGTTGTTATTTCAAGGAGAGAAAAATATGTGTAGGAGTGGAAATTATTCAAGGACATCATCTCTCTTGATTTTCTTATTTCCTTCTCCAAGTGGGTGGAGGATAATTTTGTGAGGATGAAAGATATGCAAATAAGTACATTGTATTTTGAATTTATATACAGTGGCCTTAGTGATGTCAAGAAATAGCCAAGAATGATCAAAACCAACTTTTGACTTATACTGGAATTAACCACCAAACAATTGAACAACCCAAGGGAGGCCACTGGACAGATGGGGTAAGTTGACAGTTTGTAAATGTTATCAAGATATTTCTGCTAAAATTTATAGGCAAATAACTAGTTTACTCTGTAGCTATTAGCTTAAGCTCTGCAATACCATGATTTAGGACCACACTAGAGTTGACCTGATATAACTTGAAGATTCACTATTCCTCACTGTAATTTTGACACCATGGATCTAAACATCTGTGTAACTGGCTCAGACATATCACTGATTTTTCAGTGAAGAAAGGTGGTTGTTAAAGAAGGACAGAATTAAATTCTTGTTTCTGTTCCTTGTAAGATTGCTATGTTCCATTTTCAGTTCACCTTTCGTACATTACTTTGTAAAATGTAATAGGAGAAGCTGAGGTGTAAGTCAGACTTGATTTCTTCCTTGTGCTCCAAAGCAGATAGCCAAAGGGAAACAAAGTCCTTTTAATTTCAACTCAATAGTGTTTATACTCTCATTTTGACAACTGTGTTCACTTTTGAACAATTTAACTCAAAAGAAGGAAATAAGTGATGGCATCTCTAAACTGTAGATAAGAAAGTTTGTTTTTATAGTCTGTACAAGCGAACTGCCAATTGTGTTACCAGGCAGCTTGCAAAATCTACCTCTTCCACACATTTGCCCATTCTAAACCTGTAATTCTAGCTGCCTAAAGAAGCACTCTGTTATTAATATCACTGTCTTGGTGAGGTTGGGATTGATAATAAGTTACACAAAACTGTGAGGACAAATATGATACTTAAAAAAATCTTTTCAGTTTTCTGATATGGTCTTGTTGAGTGGATCCTGGAAAATGTGTGAGGAATTCTGAAGACAGTTGGAGGAAACACAGCCTTCAGAACAAAGTATTTGTATGGGGAAAAAATAATCGTGTAAATAGGAAGAGAATACAAAGTGATGTAGAGGCACAGACCTCTCATGTTCAGTTAGGCTACTGGGTCTCATTCAGAGCCCCAACCCTTGCATGCAGCCATCCATGTCCCCGTCTGGACATGTGGAAATATGTTTGTAAATTCTTGCCAAGCAAAGGCAGGAGAAGGGAGCCATCTGGTGTGGGAGGTATGTGCTGGTTAACTCTATCAGGAAGCAGGTGGCCAAGCTGCAGGAGGTTTCCAAGCTGAGAACTACAGAAAGGGCAGGCTTCATGGGTATGATGGTCACTGAGACATCAGAGTAAGAGGAAGCAGTGTACTGAACTAGGAGAAAGACATTCAGAAGGAGAAACTGCTCCTTTTGCTCTATTTTCACTTTGGCCAGCATTCAATTCCATTCTGCAAGCATTTATTGAGTGCCACCACATATAAGGCACTGTGCCTTTTGGGAAATAAATAAAAAGAAATGTCATGGAAGAGAAGGAAGAGTAATTCTTTAGGGAAGAAATAACTCTAAGGGGCATGATGCTTCTTAACTCCCCAAATGCCTATGAAACCATGGCAAATGCTGTGCAGAATCACTCAGAAGCTGGATGTCTGCTCCTTCAGGAGGTAGCAGTATAAATACATGACAAATAAAACTAAAACCTTTGTTTCCTTTAGATAGGCATAGTCACTATATCATAAACACATACATATTCTTTCAAGCATGAACTCTTTGGGTCTCATACGCACTCTTCCTCAAGTACAATTTATTTTAACTGTTTAAAATGTTGTTACTCTAGATTTGTGAAAGGTTGGGACCAAGTAAAAGATGGGTGTATTAAAAGTTACATTAGTAAGCACAGGAAAATACATAAAATTAGAAGTTTACATTTTTCTACATTTATATGATAAAGATATTTTAATAGAAATAAATACGTGTATATTATAAATATAATATTTATAATAAAAATGATAATTGAAATGGTCAATCCTTTCATTGAATTAAGAACTTAAAGTCCAGCGAAATTAAATGACTTGCCCAAAGTCATAAAATTGAAGAGAATAAAATTGGGGAAAAATCAGGCCCTGGCTAGTAGTGCAGTGGATAAGGCACCAGCCTGCAAACCCAAAGGTCACTGGTTTGAGTCCCCAGCCAGGGCACATAACCAGGTTGTAAGCCAGGTCCCCAGCCAGCTCTGTAGCTGGAGGCAGCTGAAAGGCAACCATACATTGATGTCTCTTTCCCTCTCTGCCTCTCTCCCTTCCCCTCTCTCTAAAACTAATGAATAAAATCTTAAAAAAAAAAAAAAAAATTGGGGGAAAATCAATTTGCTTGCTTTTTAATCTAGAGGTTATAAAAAATAACAGTATATTACTTCTTGAATATGAGAAACAAAAAATACACTATATTGAAACATGTGGGTAAGCTTCATCTCCCACCTTCTTTCCTTTAGCATTGTCTGGGAAACTCATTAAGGCTCAACAAATTCCTTTCTTTCCTTACATTTTTGCCCTTCTATACATAGCTTTTAAAAAATTAACCTTTGTTTTTGAAAATATCTGCAGCCTATAGTCAGTAGTTGTTTGATGAAGGTTTAGCATTCTATCTTTTTCTTTCTTTCCTTTTTAAAAAATTCTTAAACATTCTGTAATGAAACATGAGTCTGGCTAGCTGCTGATTTGAAAGCCAAAACTAAAAAGACAGGTGCTGGTGTAAAGGAAAGTGGTTTATTTAGATCCTTGCCACCTGGAAGATGGGGGCTTATATCTCAATTCCATCTTAACATCTCTGATGAAGAAAAGGATTCTTATAGGGAGTTGGTTGGAATTCTGGAAGAGGAGAATTCCTAGGGGGAGCATGGATTTGCCATTTCCTTTGGAAGTAGGGGAGGGGAGACTGAAAGGGGAGTCATGCAGCTTCTTCCCAAGCTCACGCCTTTCTGTCGGGTGTTATCTCTTTATTTGCAGTAGCGTTCCTCCTTTCCCTGTACACCTGTGGTACAGGTCAGCGCCAGCTTATCTCACAGCTGCAATGAGAACTGAAGCACAGCCATTGACATAACTTTGATTACTAGCTGGGAGATACTAAATTATAGTTACAACTTAACATCTAGTGTAAGCAGAGGTTTTTATGGAGTGGGAAGGGAGGAAAAGCAAAGCAAAGAGATCAAGGGGAGGGAGGGGTTGTGGACATGCAGGCAGTGTCCTTGCTGGTCCTGATATAGATCTTTATGGTCAGTGTTCTTGAATTGGTGGGACTCCAAGGTCAGACTGTTTCTTAGGTTTACAAGAGGATCTAAGCCTATTGATTCCAGTAAAGTAGACTTAGAAAAGAAACTTTTGACATGTAATTTATAGCTGTGAGTGAAAAATCAGGTTAGAGTAACAAGCTGGGTTTAATATTTACTAAAATTAATATAGGTAGCTTTATATAATTAATATATTCATTCCGTTATACTAACAGATGGAGATTTAAAAATATTCTATATTAACTGACTATCTGTGGTTAAGCTTTCTGAAAGTCTATCTTGCTGCAGTTAGAGTACTAGGAGTATTACAGATTAATGTAAAAATACTTTGTGGTAGATTATTTTTGAGCAATGTTCTGTCAAAATGCAGCATCATGCCTCAGTCCCAAGTGATTTAACTCCTAACTGTCCCATATGATGAGTGATATTGTCATAGGAAGTACCACTTAGTAGGACATCAGAAAGAACCAGAGCATTCTTGAGCAGGTTTTCCATTAAAGTGATAGTTTTCTCTGTTTAAATGTTTTTTTAAAAAAGATTTTATTCATTATTTTTAGAGAAAGGGGAAGGGAGAGAGGCAGAGAGGGAGACAGACATCAATGTATGGTTGCCTTTCAGCTGCCTCCAGCTACAGAGCTGGCTGGGGACCTTGCTTACAACCTGGTTATGTGCCCTGGCTGGGGACTCAAACCAGTGACCTTTGGGTTTGCAGGCTGGTGCCTTATCCACTGTGCCACCAGCCAGGGCTTTCTTCTCTGCATAAATCTAGAATTCTATGGTGTAGAACCTTCAAAACAATTATTTTAGAAATTTATGTAAGTTGAGCTGGGAAAGATATTAAAGGGAATGTTTTTGATATGTAGAGAGAATGTTAATACTTCATTTTGAGGATGAAAATAAAAATACTTTGTTACAATAGTAGAGTTTAAGCAAAAATGACAAAAGCTAAGGAGATAGAATCAATGTTTCACAAAAACTTAATTAACTAACTTAGAAAAGATCTGTTCTTGCTTTATTATTTTATTTATAACTTGTTCTTACAAAGGCACATTAAATGAACAATTCTTTCTAGCAATACATTGGGTAACTGTAACGATATGATGGTATAACAGGACTCCCTTTGGGGGCTCCTCAGTTTTAATGGGCCCATTTTGCCCATGACCAAAAATGGAAAACTCAATAACAGAGTTTGATGAAAAGGAAAGGTATTTTGTTATTTGAAGGTTATACAAATTTATATTAAAGGTGCAATTATGCCATTAAATCCCATTCTCTTTTAAAACACCCCAAAACACATAATCCTGTTGATTAGGCTAGCTTTAAAATAGACAAGCAAAAGATATTATCTTTCAGACACAACAGTTCATGACTTAGCATTCTAGTTATAAATTCAAAGTTCCCGGCAGCTGCTATACCCAATTAGGGGAGGATCTTTCGCACACTCCCCAACTCTTGGAACACAAGCAATTCCCTATCTCTGTGCAAGTTGCATGTCTCCCTTCCTTCCTTCACCCCCACCTCAAACCAGGTGGGTTCTGTCCTGTTTCCCTGTGTCTGTCTGAAGGTCCCAGGAGAGAGGCTACCACCATATTTTAAACCATGATGGCAGTCTGTGACACAGTGGTAAGGTGGACTAATCATGGCCACCTGTGAGATCTCCCATAGCTCTTTAAGTCCTTTCGTCACCATTCTGTGATTAAAAACTCCTCCCATCTTTTGGGGGCAAAGGTCTGTCCAGTCATTTGCATAACTAGACACTAGTTACCAGCCATAGATAGGCAAAGTCCCTCTTTCAGGAAAAATGGCTGTGCTTCAGTGACCCATCCCCTCCTCAAATTTCGGCCTGTGGAGAATATGGAGATGACCTTCTTCCACCCTGTAACAGTGGTACTTGTTATGGTAAGCTATAAATAGTCCATGGGGCCCTGGTGAAAATTATTTATTTCTGTTGCTTAAACCTTGATGATCTCCTGCTCCTTGCTTTGAGGGTACAAACCACAGTTTACGATAATTTATACATAGGTTATTTGATACTAGATTTAAGGTTTTACGAACAGTTCTTTAAAATATCCTTTATGCCCCTCTAATCACTATCATTTATTGAATAATTATTATATTCAAGGGATCACACTAAGGACCTTAAGGCATTTATAATCCTCAAAAAAACCTTGAAGTCAGCAATTTTATCCTCATTTACAAATGAGAAATCTGAAGTTTTCTGAGATGAAGTTAACTGCCAAGGTCAATCAATCAGTAAGAGGGAAAATTGAGCCTTGAGTTCAGTTCTGTCATATTCAGAGGTGATGTTCTCTTTGTGCTCTGGAGTGTCAATTCAGATGGCTCAGATGGTCCAGCTCTTTCACTGTGAAGTCAGGACCCCAGCAATACTCTTTGTAATTGGTCTCTATTATCAATGGGGTCATAAAAATAGGTGTTAAGTAGTAAAAAACTAACATAAAACCGGCAAAGCCATAGAAGAGACATTGGGATTATCTAGCGATTCACTAAAAGAATAGCAACATTAGCACCACCTGTGGGAATGTAGGTTAAAGGCTTTCACGTGCTTGAACCAAAGGGAACCTAGACATTTGGAAGAGGGTCTTTCAGGGCTACAGAAAACCTTAAGCATTCTTTCTGTCTCTTCAACCAGAGAAGCTCAGGTTTGACATTTTTTCCCTCTCATTTTGAGTTTTTGTCAAATCTGATACCCCAATATTTCTTTGGTAAAATTCATTTTATTATGTTATTGTTCAATTACAGTTGTCCTAATTTTTTTCCTTGTTGGTCTCCCTGCCTTCTCCTCCCTGCTCCCACAGTCAAACCACCCCCTGTTGTCCATGTCCATATGTCCTTTATAGTTGTTCCTAGACCCTTCCCCTTCCCCATTATTCCCTTCCCCCTTCCCCTCTAGTTGCTGTGAGTTTGTTTCTTGTTTTCATGTCTCTGGTTCTGTTTTGCTTATTTGTTTGTTTAGTTCATTAGGTTCCACTTATAGGTGAGATCATATGGTATTTGTCTTTCACAACCTGGCTTATTTCACTTAGCATAATACTCTCCATTTTCCACCCATTTTATTGCAAAGGGTAGGAGTTCCTTCTTTTTTTTCTGCTGTGTAGTATTCCATTATATAAATATACCACAGTTTTTTGACTCAGTCATTTACTGATGGGCACTTAGGCTGTTTCCAGCACTTGACTATTGTTAATAGCACCGCTATAAACATTGGTATACATAGGTTCTTTTGAACTGTTGTTTCAGGATTCTTGGGGCATAATACCAGCAGTGGAATCTCTGGATCATGTCCATTCTACCCAAAACAATCTATAGATTCAATGCAATCCCTATTAAAATACCAATGGCGTATTTCACAGATATAGAACAAATATCTCAAAAATGACCCCAAGTAACCTCAGCAATTTTGAGAAAGAAGAACAGAGTAGAGACTTAATACCTTATATCAAACTATACCACAAGGTCATTAATCAAAACAATATGGCACTAGCATAAGAAAAAGGCACAGAGAACAATGGAACAGAATAGAGAGCCTAGGAATAAATTTGAGATCCCAATATTTTGTTTGAAGGATAAATTTTGCTTCTTTAAGTTTAGAACCACTGATATACATGTGGTCCTGAAGTATACACATGAGAAAAGTAAAGTTTAGTTAATGACTTATCCCCAAATTATTGGTACATATGAAATTGGAACCCAGAACACAGCTTTCCTGCCTTTTACTTAAAGGAATTCTAGAAGTGTGTTATACAGGCATGAGGAATAGCTTTAGATTAAGAAGACCAAGGTTCTACTGGTGGTTCTAATCTAGAGTCAGCTGGAGGATCTAGATTAAATTGGATTTTTCTATGACTTTGTATTTGTGGCTAGAGAAAGGAGAGGTATTTATAATCTTTTTTATTCCTTTCAAGCTTTTATAGTTTATGCCAATATTGTTGACTACCTCTTAAAATGTCATATTTAAAGCAATTTAAAACAATATGAAAATAATGCCATGGTAAAAGGAAATTAAGTGGTACACAAGAGTCTAAAGAAAAGAAAATGACAAGTCTTTCCCCTCCGCTCCCACTACCGCTCCCTCCACACTGCAGAGGAAGCAGTCATACTTCTGTGACAGCCTTCAAACAGTATACTTTGGCTCCATTTCTAGTTTTGCCACTAGACAGTATTGATTACCTTTATTAAGATGGAGAATCTATTTCATTTAAACTGCCTATAAAGTTTTCACTTTCTATTTTTTAGTTATGTTTTATTTTTACTTTTTCCAGTGGTTACATTTATGACGTTAAATAATATACTCTCCATTTGTTCATTTACCCACTGTTAAGATCTTGATAAGTATTAATACTGTATACTTTGTTGGTTGACTCTAAAAAATTAAAAAGCTAAAAAATAAATAATTAAAAAGCTAATAAATAGCATTTACAGTGAGTGACATGATGATGTGAATAGTTCATACATGTGACAGAAAGACCCTTGGAGTAGCCCCCATTTCTTCCCTATCCTGAGTGTGGGTGGGACCTTTGACTTGTTTCTAACAATAGAATACAAAGAAGGCGATAGGATATACATGTGAACATGCTTGTGTACCCCTTAGTGATAGGCATAAAAAAAATGGGAACCTTAATTTTGCAACCACAAAAAGATGATTCTGTCATCTTTGAATTAACAGCTTGAATTAACTAGGAAGTGTATTCTTTCCTAGTTCCACCTCAGGTAAGAATGCTGGCTGGCCAATATCTGATTTCAGCCTTGTGATTCTCTAAGCAAAGTATCCAGCTAGGCTGTACCTAGACTCCTGAATGTGGAAACTGTGAAATAATTGTATGTGTGGATTTAAGATGCTGTTTGTCATAACTTGTTAAGTGATGATTGAAAATTAATATAATATAGATCCAAGTAGAAATATTTTATGAATAATGAAGTAACTAATTTTAATTCACTAAGTTTGTACTGACCAAAGAAATAACATACAAATATTAAGGCCTACTTCTTTCTTAATAAGTTTATTTACTTTTAGTGGGACCTCACATACTGTAGGTTGAATTGATCACATTGTTTTGTTCTTGATAGATTACTATTCTTGGTCTATACATGATCATTCTTTATTTATTCATTGCTTTTTCTCCCTTTATTCCCAGTCTCTCTCTACCATAAACAACCATTGTACCGCATTCAGTGTGTAGCTGTTTGTTTACATGTGTTTCAGAAAAAGAAGAATTTATGTTTTGGGTAAATAAATATTTACTGCCTCATAATGCATTTAATTATAGGTCTCATTCAGTTCTTTTTTCCGTTGACTCTACATAATTAGGGTTCAACATATAAGGTGTGTCCCAAAAGTATCAAGCCAATATCAATATAATTAAAACTGTTTACACTACCAATACTTTCGGGACAGACCTCATATTGTTATGTAAAGTTTCAAGTTTCTTGCTTTAAAAAGCCACCCACTCTGCCTAATTTTTCTATTTTACTGCAAGAGACATGCAGAGCATCTTCAAATTCCTGACATCATAAATGATGCTATTTATAAAATTTTATTCTTCCTTAAAAATTGTTATAATGTATTTATAGAGTAAATAAAAACAAAACTGCAGTTTTGAATAGGATTTCAATGAATTTACAGATTAGTCTAAGAAAATTAACATCTATAAACCATTAAGATGTCCTTTCTAAAGCATGAATCTATTTATATACATCATCTTTTTAAGTATATTTTATTGATTGTGCTATTACAGTTGTCCTAAGTTTTGTTCCCCTTTGCCCCTCTCTGCACCCATACCTTCTTTTCCTCCAGCAATTCCCTGGTCCTCTTAGTTCATGTCCATGGTCATGAATAAAAAATTCTTGGGCTTTTCCATTTACTTTACTATTCTGAATGTCTCTCTGCCTATTTTGTACCTGCCAGTTATGCTTCTTGGTCCCTTTTCCCTCATTCTCCCCTTTCCCCCTCCCCACTGATAATCCTCCACATGATCTCCATATCTATGGTTCTGTTCCTGTTGTAGTTTGCTTAGTTTGTTTTTATTTTTTAGATTCATTTGTTGAGAGTGTTAGTTTCTTGTCATTTTACTATTCATAGTTTAGATGTTCTTCTTTTTCCTTAAATATGGCCCTTTAACATTTCACATAATAAGGGTTTGGTGTTGATGAACTCCTTTAGCTTTATCTTATTGGGGAAACGCTTTGTCTGCCCTTCCATTATAAATTATATCTTTGCTGGATAGAGTAATCTTGGCTGTAGGTCCTCGCTTTTCATCACTTTCAGTACTTCTTGCCAGTTCTTTCATGCCTACAAAGTTTATTTTGAGAAATCTGCTGACAGCCTTATGGGAACTTCATTGTAGGTAACTCTTCTTTTCTGTTGCTGCTTTTAAGATTCCTTATCTTTAACCTTTAGCATTTTAATGATGATGTGTTTTGGTGTGGTTCTTTTTAGATCTAGCTTGTTTGGGATTCTGTGCTTCTTGGACTTAATATGGCTATTTCCTTCACTAAACTGGGTAAGTTTTCCTTCATTATGTTTTCAAGTAAGTTTTCAGTTTCTTGCTCTTCCTCTTTTCTTTCTCACAACCTTATGATTCACATGTTGGTATACTTAAAGTTGTCCCAGAGGTTCCTAAGCCTCTCCTCATTTTTAAAATTCTTGCTTCTTTATTCTGTATTGGTCAATTATTTCTTCCTTATGTTCCTAATAATTGATTAGAACCTTAGCTTCTTTCCCTTCATTCTTGATTTGGTATGGATTTTTCTCCACTTTACTTAGTATAGCCTTCACTTCTTCCCTTATGCATTTGCAATACTCGGTCATTTCTGTGAGCATCTTTATTATCAGTATTTTGAACTCTGCATCTCTTAGATTGACTATATCATTCTCTTTTATATCTCCCTCTGGAGCCATGATTGGCTCCCTCTTTTGAGCAATACTTCTCTGTCTCCTCCTGTGTTTGCTTTTGTATACTAAGTCGAGCTGTTGCACCTGTGTTACAAGGGGCAGAGCCTGAGGTATTTGTCAGTGCTGGGCAACTAGTTTCACTGCTTTGTGGTGCTGTATGTGGGTGAGAGAGGGAACAATGCCACTTGTTCGGTATTCACTCCTTTTCCAGTTACTTCACCCACTTTCTCTTTTAAAAAGTTCCTATCTATGGTACTGGTGCCACCTTCCACCACCCAACCCCCAGCCAGAAGTAATGAGGCTTTATTTTCCCAGTGCTGAAACTAAAACTGTGAGCTTTGTGGTCTGGCCTGGGGCTGGAATAGCTCCCCCTGTGTCCCTCCTGGCTCTTACAATGTGTGACTGTTCATTCTGCCAGGTGGCGGAAGGCACTGCCTTGCTGCTGCTTTTGATGCTGCCACCACATCATGTCTGCTTCGCCCTAGTTGCCTGTCTTCGCCCCTCCTACCTGTTAGGATGAGTATTATTTTACATCTTTGTTTGTTGGACTTCTATGAAGTTGGAATTTCTGGCACTCCTGGTTGATTTTTGTTTTGAGATAGATGTGATCCTTTTTATGGTTGTGCAAGGAGGCAAAGTGTGTCTATTTACGCCTGCATCTTGGCCAGAAGTCCTCATCTTCATGCTATTTACCTGAATTTGTAGATTTCTCACTATATGCCTTCTCTACTGATTCTATTGAGGATTATTTTTTTCCTTTAGGTAAATGATGGCTTTTTTGTAAATAGGAAAATATCTTTTCCAAACATGCATCTCATTCTTTTTACGTTTTATAGAGTTACCCAGGACTTCCCATAGGGTTGAATCAGTAGCTGAGATGGGGGCATTATTATTTTTTATTTCTGATTCTTAAATGAGATAAGTATAAAATTTCTTCATAAAGTATAATGCTTACTGTAGACTTTTAAGAAACAACTTTGATCAGATATATTGACATCTAATGTTTAATGTATGTAATTTGATGTTCTAAAACCATTACCACAATTGAGATGATAAACCTATTCTTTATCAACTCCTAAAAGCTTCCTTAAGTCCCTATGTAATTAGTCCCTCTTACACCTCCCTAGGACCCCACTCTTCCACTCCCCATTCTCATATACAAGTACCACTGGTTTGATTTCTCTCACTATACATTAGTTTGAATTTCCTAAATTTTTCTATAAATGAAATTGCACACTAAGTACTTTTTCGTATAATTTCACTCAGCATATTTATATAAAGATTCATCCATGTTGTTGTATGTATCAGTAATTTAGTCTTTTAAATTACTGATTAGTATTTTATTATAAAGATATACCACAATTTATTCACCTTTAGATGAAAGTGTGGGTTGTTTCTGGGTTTAGTAATTACCAATATAGCTGCTATGAACATTAGTGTACAAATCTTTTTATGGAATTATATTGTTATTTCTCTTGGATAAATGCCTAGGAATAGAATGACTGAGTTATATTTCTGGTGCATGTTTATTTTTATAAGAAGCTATCAAACTATTTTTCAAATAGTTGTCCCATTTTACATTACCACACGCTATTTTTCTACATCCTTGCCAGCATTTGGCATTATCAGTTAAAATTATTTTAGCAATTTCTTTTTTTTGAAAGATTTTATTCATTATTTTTCATTAGAAGGGCAGGGAGGGAGGATGAAAGGGAGAGAAATGTCAATGTATGGTTGCTTTTCACTTGCCTCCAACTGGGGACCTGGCTTGCAACCTGGGTATGTGCCCTGGCTTGGAATCAAACCAGCAACACTTGGGTTCGCAAGTAATTTCTTAAGTATGTAATGTTATCTCATTGTGATTTTAATTTATATTACCCTGATGGCTAATACTATCTTTTTACATACAGATGGTTCATATATCATTCATATATTTTCCTTGGTTGAATTGGTCAAATGTCTGCTCAAAGATTTTGTAACTTTATTTTAGTTTGATTTCTTATTATTATTTTTGAGAGTTTTAAAGTAATATATTCTAAGTGCTTTATCACATCTTTGCTTTTTCAGTTATGTACTCTATTAGCAGCTCATCTTTCGTTCTCTTAAGTCTTTCAAAGAGTTCTTAATTTTGATAAAGTCCAATTCATCAAATTTGTTCTTTTATAGGTCATACTTTTGATGTATCTAAGAAATCTTTGCCTAATTGAGCATCATGATTCTTTTCTTCTCTGCTTTCTTATAGAAGTTTTAGAGATTTACATTTTGCATTTAAGCCTGTGATCCATTTTCTGGTAACTCTTGTTTATATTAGGAGTTGTGGTGAACTATCATTTAGCAGATAGGTACCAGCAGTTCCAGGACAATTTGTTGCAAAACTGTCCTTCTATTTTTCACTGAATTGTTATGTATTTTTGTCAAAAATCAAGGGATTACACATTGTGGTCACAACATAATTAACTTGGAGCAGAGGAGGCAAATGGGAGTGGATTGGATAGACATGTAGTCAAATATATGTAGAAAATTACAATAGGTTTATTGAATAAGACTGAGTATTATATATGAACTAAGGGTAGAGAGATCAAACAAAAAAGAAAGGATTCATGGACATGGACAATAGTGTGGAAGCTGGGGGATCGGTGGAGATGAAAGAGGGAGATAAATGGTAATGGAAATAAAGTACAATTAAAATAAAAAACTAAGGGACAAAGAGAGTGACTTATGCTCTAGAGTGACTAGAACTAAGAGAGCTGGTGTGATGCTTGAGCAAAGTGTTGAAGAGCATACAAGCAGGCAGCCAGGTATAACCTCACTTGCACACTCTCATGACACTGTACTTTTGTTCTGGAGCATTAACAAATTGCAGTTTATTGATTATTATTTTTAAATGCACTTAATATTGTTTTTCCTGTTTGAAAATGTAGGCTCCCATTCAACTTGTGTTCACCATTGTGTTCCCAGAGTTCTATGGTTTCATTCTCCACTGTAGGTGTTTAGCCTTTTACATATTATGTAACTATAGAGGAGGTTGTTTAATGAACTGTGTTATATCTGTTACAGGTTTCAATAATTTCCATATTTTGGCTAATCTTATTTCAAGTATCACCTACTTAGTTGTTTATTTTTGCATAAGTATTATACTATAAAGCTAATCCCATATCATTCCACTTAACTTGGATCTCTAACAGAAAAAAAAAAAGTTTTTATTTAACTACCACCTCATTATAACACCTAACAACTGTCATTTCTTAATAATGTCTGATATGTAGACTGTATTCAAATTTGCCTAACTGTCTTAAAAATGTTTTTTTTTTTTTGGAGCTATTTTGTTGGAATCATGCCTAAAACAAGACTTACCCATTGCATTTGATTATTATATCACTTCTGGAAATTTATTCTATAACAGCACCCTATTTTTAAAAATTGCATTAATTTGTTCTGGAGAACATCCATGTTCTGGATTTGGTTAATTGTTTTGTTGTACTGTCATTTAACTGGTTCTTTTGTTCATAGGTTTCCCATAAACTGATTGTTAGTTACATTTAGGAGCTTCATTAAATGGAGGTTCTACTTTTTTCACAATAATATTTTATAGGTAGAAGTGAATATTTCCTCATATATAACATACACATCAGGAGCATATACTGTCTGATTATGCCATCATTAGTGTCTAATCATAATTTGAAAAGCAGTGGCATTGAGGTAGAATTTTTTTTTTGAGGTACGTAGCATTTGAGTGGGGTCTTGAAAGAGCCTTTTGAAGAGGTTCAGGAGAGTGGTGCATCCAGTGGGAGGGAAAAGCAAGCACAGAGGCATCAAATGGGCACACAGGACATGTGAAAACAAGTTCTGTTTTTCTTTTCTTCTCAGATTTAGAATAGATAATGCCTTCCCATTTGAAGCTTGAATTTTCAATTCAATTTCATTCACCATTACTTTTAGGATAATTACTTTTGCAACTGAAACATTCTATACTCTTGCTAAATATAGGTTCTGCTATTTATGTCATTCTTACCAATCGTTTTCTTTTTTTTCTGACATAATGGAGAAGCTTTACTACTTTTTTCTTGAGAGAGATGGCTTGTGGCTTGAGGTATGGAGTTTAAATCTACAAGGAGACCTTGTTTAATAACATGGCCTGATCATTTAGTGGCACATAAATAAAAGTGTTAGCAATGGAATTAGCTAAACTTTGCTCAATCAAATCAGTGTCTTTCTAATGAAATAATTGACTTTAGAATTCAAGAAGGTATTTTATTGAATGCAGAACATTGTAGAATTTATCAGGTACATCCTGGAATAATGTTATATCTATTTTGTTGAATTGGTGAAATTGACATTTGGTTAACAGGAAGCTGTAGGACCTGATAAGAAATCTAATTACTGACAGTTATTAGGAGAGGCTGTTATTCAATTAGTTTTTTCCAGGGATGCATAGGGTTTGGTCATATTGATCATTTAAACTTTGGTAGGCTGAGAAATGAGTAAAGTGTAAGTCTATTTTATGTAGAGGAAGTATGTAGTTTCCTATGAGAAGGGTTTCTTCCCTGGAACATATTCCTTTAATTTTGTTGTTGATAACTGAGATTTTACCATTAGTAAACAGTTGACCATTACTAGAAAGAAACTACTCTACCCTAATTTCATAATATAGTTTTCTGGCATTAGAAACTTAGTGTGTATCAGTTTTGGTGGGGGAGTCCATCTTTGAGAGGATAAGCAGGTGTCAGGTAGAACAATGAGACAGGGATGGCCAAAATGAAGAAAAAGAAAAATTTCAAAAGAAGTCAGTCTCAAGAGTGGAAATTTGACCAAAGGAGTTTTTCTATGAGGTCATTGGTTTGATTGAGGTCAGAGAATCCTCCTCAAAACAGTAAATCAGAATCATGTGGTCACAAGTGCTATATATATTTTTATGGCTGTCATATTTAGTTGCTGAAGCTGGTAGAAGGTGGGAGTTGAAAGGACGTATTTCATTTATCTATTTGGTTGATAATTTGTGATGGCAATAAATTATAAACATAATTCATTAATACATGTCATGGCTTGTATGGTATAGTCCATTGTAGATTCAAGTATTGTACAACTTCTTTCTGCAAGGTGGGGACAAACCAGATGAAAACTACCTTCTGCAGTGGTATATCAGTCTAAGAGTTCTGGTGTGGATAGAGATTAAAGGGCTTGTGTTTATAGCAGCATTTGCCAAAATGGAGAGATGGAGCCATAAAGAAATAGGAGAATAGCCAAGGTCAGACCTAGGTGTGCCAGGACTGTGTGTCAGACCAGGTGTCATCTAGTTCAGGACTCAGCTGCAAAAGTTGATTTGGGTCTGGATGCCGCTAAGCTGATTGGCATGTGCTCCTGGGACAGGCACACTTGCTGTAAGAGGACATTGTAGTGAATGTCCACTAGTGCAAGCAGTGCTTTTTCATCCTAGTATCCAGGAGAATCACTTGTTAATGTGTTATAAAAATAAAACTTAATGTGAATGTTACCAAGAAAAACCAGAAATTCACAAGGTCATTTAAACACTCAATTTAAAGTATAGCTGTGCTTTAAGTAGTGACTCTCCCTGTGTTCTATTCTGAATTGGTGTTTGGGGACATAAGAACATCCCAAACAAATAGCCACTGAATGCATTTTGGTGGTAGATGAGGAAGAGCTATTCCTACAGATTGAGATTTGAGCCAATGTTTTTCTTAATTATAAACATAAAATGTGACTAGAATACATTCTCAAGCCATTCTGCAATCAAATGGTTACAATAAATTTGTGAGCTGCACAAGTAAATAAAGTAAATGTGATTCTGAATGGGCATGTCTCTGATATAGGGGTAAAACCAAGCTACTCATAGAGTGAATAGAGAAAGAAAAGTGAGACAGCGGGCAAGGTATGGATGTCCTAGTCTCCTATAGCACCATTTCAGAAGATAATGTGATATTTCAAAGAAGAATTTGATTCTAGCAGTGATTAAATCTAAAACACACCAACAAACGCACACACAAAGATACCTTTAATTTCATTGTACAAAGAGGCTTCTGTTAGGAATCTCAGAAAACTTGAATGCTGGAGACAGTAGATAAAAGACAAGGGCTCTCTTAGGCTGCATCTGTTTCTATGCCCTTATGTACATGGAAATCACTGACAGATAACATCCTCCCCATGCCAACTTCTCCATGGTTCTGTATTGTGCCAGCTTGAGCTCCTTTCTTACTAAATAGCTGCAGGTCATTTACTCATTCAATAAGCATCTACCGCACATCTTCTATCTGTCACATACTGTGCAACTGGCTGGGCAGGAAGATATAAAGGAGACACAGACCTTGTTCTCCAGGAGCTCACAGCCTAGAGGCTGGTTTATAGCACAGTCCTTAGAATGGCTATTGCTTGATATTGCCTATTTCAGCTAAAAATAGAAAATATGCTATTCCTTCTCTCTTTTTCTCTCCTGTCTCCTTGCAATGCCAAACTTCCAATCAGCAATAGTTATATGTTTCCAAGCTTCTATCAAAAACTGTTTCTATTTTTATTCTGGCCAAGGCAACTACCCTGCTTAGTTCCTCCCTTGTTTTTCTTCCTTTTCCCTCCTAATCATTAACTCCTAAAGATAAAACTATTTTAATCACTGAAACAAGTAGACCCCTGATTTCTGATTTCAATTGCTTTCTTCTTCCTACCTCTTTGAACTCATTTTTAAATATAACAAATAGATTTTACATAAGACATAATTTCTAAATGTTTATTATCCTTATTCACCAATAATGGAGATCAGGGGTACCTCATTTTCTGAAAAAGGTGTGTGAGCTTGTGTATTCTACTTGATTGGAGCAAAGGAGTCACAGTTCCCTAAAACTGGTAACATTTGGATGAATTTTGTAATTATTACTATGCCTGCCTTATATATTTCTGCCTTGTATTGGCAGAAAGGAAATTCATGTTTTAGGGGATTTGGTGACTTTCCCAAATACCAGAGCGTCAAAACTGAAAAAGAGGGTGCACACTGTAATCCACCCAACTTTCCACAGAGGGAAGCAAGATGGATGTATAACTACTTCCCTAAGTGGGAGACATCTGTTCACTCAGTCTCGGGTCTATTTGTTGTGGGTAAGACATCTCCACCTCTGTGCTGAGATTTCTATTGATATTCTCTCAGTGGTGTTTTTCCTTTTGTTGTGTTGGAACTTGCTCAATGAAAGCATTCTTTAGCTTTCTGCTATGTCTCAGGAAAAACAACTTTAAAAAATCCAATAGGGACTTTATTTTCAAAAGCAGAAGAGCCTAATATTTTCCTACTTTGAGAATCTGTATTATTGCGAATTCTTCATTTACTGAGTTTAGTTGTAATGACCTATGACAAGCTTCCATTGTTTAAACACCTTGTCCTCAAATGAAGCCTGGAATCTACAGTAAATGCCTTTAAACCTAGTTAGTCTCTCTGGATCCTTTGAACATTCTATTAAGAAGATACATTTTATTTCCAGTACATCACAATCACTGAGCTCAATATTAGTAAATATATGTATGAAAGCTTCAATTAAGTCAATGGAAACAAAATCTAAATAATTCTTCTAAGTTAGGTATTTACAATTTGATATCCTTTCAGTCTTTTCTGCTAATGCATTAATTTTCTTCTTTTGATGGTGTGACCTTTCCTCTACTGAGTAATCTAGAGGTGATGAAACAGTATTTTAACAACTGTCATTTCTTTTTATATTCTATCCTCCAAAAATGTGTCTTTCATGTTCATTTTAGATAGAGGAAGGATTGGAAAAATATTAAGCATTCTATTCTTTTATATATTTACTCACACATTGCAATTTTAAGAACAACTCTCCTTCCTTTTTAAAACCTTGACTTATGGAGAGAATTTTTTAAATGTATATGTTTTTTCATAGCAATGTGCCATCAAAGCTTTTTTAAAGCTTTGAAAATATTTTAAGCTTAAACAATGCACTTTAAAATGAAAGCTTATAAAAAGATGCTTGGTAAAGTAAAATAACAAGAAAACACTCAAGTACACAGACAAACTTTTAGTGGGATGCATATCTGACAATTATAAAGAACAAACAGTATTAGAGCATTTTTTAGTTTATTTTATTACAAGTATAAATTGAGACCATCTGTGGAAATATAACCCATAGGCAGTGCTATACTTTTTGTGCCCAGCTTGAGGAAAGCAGCACAAAAATGTGTTGTAATTTGTGGAGTACCTTCTTGCTGGAGTGACTGGAAGTATTGGGTTGGCCAAAAAGTCTATTTAGGTTTTTCCATAAAATAAAAGATACATTTTTCATTTTCACCAATAACTTTATTGATTTGGATATGTTGAGTATGTTGGCTCTCTCCCACATGGTTACAACATTGATTGTTCTCAATTAATAATGTCTTGATTAGATTTCTATCAACTTCACTGGGTCTGCCCCAACCATGAAGCATTATCTTGTATGAAACTTTGCAGAACACTTTTGATACATTTGATCTATCATAGCACCTTTTCCATACACTGCACAAATCTTTTTTTCTTTGTGTTTAAGTTTTTACCTTTCTTAAAATAATAACATATAATATGCTAAAAATGCTTATTTTCTTCCATCTTAAATATTAAAATCAACACAAAAATTCACTAATTTTGAGTTTTTTAAATGCATGCTGATATGAAAGCTATCACAATACAATCTAGCAAAATGATTCTGAATGATGTTAAAGACAATTAGGTGCTGCTGGAGCCATCTTATGGAAAATACCAAATGAACTTTCTGGCCAACCCAATATTTAGTCTTAACTAGGGTTCTCCAGAAAACAGGGCTGGAAGCAAAATGTTTTAGGGTAATGCCTCATGGGGAGGTGTACTTGAAGGGTGGTAATACTGAGGGAAAAGGAAGGAGAGGCAGGGAAGGAGAAATAATAGCAGGTGGTTCATTACCAAACTGGCATGACATCAAGAACAAACATAGCTAGTTGTTTTACCATGTGAGATGAGTTATAAAGAACCACTATACATACTTTGGAGTAGTCTCACAGAGGTGGGAAAGAAGAGAGATTCGTTAGCTGTCTCTCATCATCATCTCCTATATTTGTATGTCATGCCACTTGACTCTTCTGGGAAAATGCTGGGGAAGCTACATCCCATAACCCATGACATGGCACTCAATCTGAGTATGAAAAAGTAGGAGAAGCCAGACCCTTGAATTGGACTTGAGGCCTGGAGCTGCAGCAGCTTCTGCCTCAGTGGATATAATCCAGGTTGGCATAGCCCAGCGCTATGTTACTCAGGGTACAGGGCATTGGCAGAGGAAGCTAGTAGTGCTATAAAGTGAGGCAACACACAGCTCTCATGCAGCTGGGGCACCAGAAGGTAGGTGAGTTTGTGCAAGCCTGGGAAGACACATGAATAAGGTCCACGACAGGCTTCCCCTGCCGTCATTCAGATCTGCTCTTGCTCTTTTGTGATATTGCCATGTGGAACTCCCATTTTTGTAAGAACCAGATACCCTCATTTCAAGAGGGGTGTCAAAGAGGGGAGGTATAAATATAGCCAATCATAGATTTTCCTTAAATAGGGTAGCAAACCACAATCTCTGAAAAGGATTTAAAGAGGCTTAGTAACTAGAACTATAGTCTTCTGTACTGTTGCTTATCCTGTTAGTGTAATTATATTCATTATTTTTCTTAAAGGTTTCATACCTTGAAGACCCTCCTCAACAAGTAGAGGTCTCAGTTCTCAATTGCTTTGCCTTGTTGGGCTGTGGTTGCTTCTTGCATTGCTAACAGTTGTCACTGGATGTGAATGTGTAAGAGAAGTCCCAATGAATTCCCTAGGCTTTAGGTGCACTTCTCTCTGGCCCATTGCACTGTCTTCCTAGCTGGCTGTTAGTTAGGATTAACTCCTGAAATTCTGTACTTCCCCTTTTTCCCCTCCTTATCCACTGACAAGAGGAATTCAAAGTGGGTAAGTGGCTCTCATAGCCATCAATTCAGTGAAAATGTTCATGTATCCTCCGACAGCAAGGGGAACCACCCCACTCCGAGGCTCAGGATTTCTAACCATGTTCTGAGTTTCAGAAACCACAGATTTTGTCAGGGGGCCACTGGGAGTGATGGAGGAAAGGATGTCTCCTAATTTTATCCCCAGTATCCCAGCCCTTAGGCAGACAATATCATACCCTAGCCTGGGTTTACATGCAGATACTGCACCCTGGCAGCTAGTGCAACAATCCTGAAATGTGTTTTCCCCAAATTAGTACTTTAGTTAAACTTTTGACAAATGGCTAGAAGCCTGACCTGATAAAGGAAAACAAAGCTCCCATCTTGATGAGCCCTTTGTCTTAACTCATATTTTAAGAAAATGAATCTTATGGCTAAAAGTGGTATCATGGGGTACCATACTGAAGGAGCCAGCATTATGTCAACTGTTGAATAGTGCTGGTGGGGGCAAGATTTCTTGTGCCAAAAACAGACACTTACACTGAGTCCAGATGTTGTTAGAATTGCACATACAAGCCTCTTTGGTCCCAAAGGGCAGGGTGTGGGAACTGGGGCTGGTTTGGTTCCAGCCGCAGTGACACAAGGAGGCCTCCACAGAGCCTGGTACTCAGTTGGGAAAGGCTGAGATTCCGACAGTGCTAAAAGAAAGGCTAGGCAATGGTGGTAGGTCCTGGGGCGCCACCTGGCAAAGGACCTGGGAGGGAGGTAGAGCTAAGCAAATTGGGGGTGGGGGTGAGAAACATACATTGGATTTGCTACACATTCTAAACATAGTTGCATGGATTATATATAATCCTATGTAATTTGCAAGATGGATAGAAGTCAAGAAGACATTTATTGCTGGTTTCAGACTTGCCTCTGCAAGAACAGCATCCAATTTAAGTGCACTTGACATAGCTAGCTGCAGAACCAAGAGCTTCCCTGTCCTCACCCTCACTTTCCAAGCATGCTGGTGTGGTTTACTGGTGCAGCGGGAACTGCTGAAGTGTAGGTGTTAGGACAACTGGCTCCAGTCCAAGCAGCAAGCCAGGTGACTTTAAACTCCTCTTTTTTATCTTTCCTGGTTTCAGAGCCCTTACCTAAATTGGGGGGTAGCTAACATCTCATTCAGTTTCAAATGTGATGATGAGCTGTCCCCAAACTGGATTATATTGGGAAGGCATGGCCTCTCCAGGGTTATTGCTGTCTTCAGGATCCTTTTTGCAATTTGAAGGAGCTGATACCTACTGGAGAAGGTGCTCTGTGGTGGAGTGCAGACTAGAGCTTACATGCAGAAAGATGGAAACATCTTAAGAACAGAAAACTCATATACACAGACACTAGTACCGTGATTGCAAGAGGAAAAGGGTGGTTGGGGGAGATAGAAGAGGGTAAAGTAGGGATGGAAGGGGATTTGACTTGGTGTGGTGAGCTCACAATACAAGGTACAGATGATGTATTATAGAATTGTACACCTGAAACCTATATCATTTTATGAACCAATGTCACCCCAATAAATTCAATAAAAAGTGTTAAAAATCAATCTTATGAATATTATTAAAATAAGCACTGCTACACAAAGGTGATAAATACAGGCATATGAAAGTAACAGAAGTTAAAAGAAACAAGAAATGAGGCTCAAGGTAGTGTTGAGTGTTGAGTCAATACCATTCGTTCTTACTCTTTTGCAGTAAACAATACTAAGGCATTTGCTCTGAGAGTATGTTTCTTAGGAGCTGAGATGTGCAGGGGTCATCCGTAGTGGGCACCTCTGCCAGTGTTTGGCAGCTGAGTGCGTCAGCCTAGAATCCCTGCAGCCTTTCTCCCTGAACCACTGCTTCATTATGAGGAAAGCTGTCACTTCAACCCTCAGGTTCTGTTCCTCGAAACAACCACTGATGGGACAGCGTGGCTTTGGCTCCTTGCTCATTAACGTATTTTTGTTGAGCAGAGTCTTCAAATTACCTCTTAGTTTCTCATTACTATTTAATATTCCCTCCATTCCAGTTAAGTCAGTCTAGAAAGATGGAGAAAATGTATGCAGAGACTCTGTCCTCTCTTTCTTTTGCCCAAACTCCTTGGCTAGGCAAAGAGGGTTACAGTAATGATGAAATAGCAGGCCTGTGGTTGTTACAGGCATCCTTTTCTCACTTTCTTTTCACTACTGAGGCTCCTAGGTTTTTCAGGTTTATAGTGAAGTGAATTGTTTAGCATTAAAACCACATTATCATCACTTCTGCTAAATTCTGAAATTTTTTAATTTTTAGTATTTTATAACCATTAGCACATCCCTCATCAATTTTTCACCTTTGGTTTCTTTCCAATCCACTAAAATTTTAATTTATTTGAGTAGTCATATTTTTAAAGTTCTTTCTTGTTCTTTGTTTCTTTTTTTAATTTTTTTATTAATACATTTTATTTATTTTGCTATTACAGTTGTCCCAATTTCCCCCCCTTTGACCCCTTCCACCCAATAATACCCTATTTCCTCCAGCAATATCCCCTTAGTTCATGTCCTGGATCATGCATATAAGTTCTTTGGCTTCTCTATTTCCTTTGTTGTGACATCCCCCTGTCTATTCTGTAACCACCAATGTGTACTCTTTCTTTTTTCCTTTCACATCCAGATTGTTTCTTTTTCATTGAAGCTTACTTTGGGTTTATGAGTAATAAGAATAATGAGGTTAATAATTAGGTTTATAAACATACATATATCCATATTTCTTATTTTACAAAAATAATCTCTATTTAACAGGGTCTTAGAGTCTTTACAGTGGACACTGGTAAGCTGCCCAGATCCCTGTCAAGGAAGGAAGGGCTTATTGCCCTAATTGTGAGAGTGTTGCATTTGGGAGTAATCATAAGGTCATAACAGTGAAGCTGAGGACCATCTCAAGAGGTCTGACTTTAAGCACACATTCTGAACCATTTCACATTCTATCTCTTGATACTAGGGGGCAGAAATATATTCCAATAAAATTGTGTGTGTGTGTGTGTGTGTGTGTATGTGTGTGTATTCTTCACTATTTTGGTTGTTTATGACTATAATTTATTTTAGTTCAATATAAAAAAAAAACTAATTGAACTAGTCATAAGAAATACAAGTACATAATATGGCAATATCCCCTACCAAATCTGCTACATTTAAAAGAGATAAGTGCTAGAAAGAATGTTAAAATTTAACTTTCATCTGTATAGCTGTGAAGTTGTCATAACGTGTGTTTTTAAGACAAGAAGTACCAAATTTTTACTACTCTATGGTTGGCTTTTTAAAAAAGCTATATATATGGAATTAGTCTTGTTAAAACAAACAAATGAACGAAAAGGATTATTTTAACAGTTTTAAGTGCTTTAGTTTCAAAAGCATTAGGTTCAAATCCAAAGCTGGTATGGCATTTTTATTAAAAATGTCTCAGTGTTTTGTTCTCCTGGTCAAGTGAATGACTAAGTTTTCAAGATTTATTTTCTTCCAAGATTCTTACTATTTAAGGGAAATGTTTTTATTACAAAACTAAAGGATGTTTGCAGTAGAAGAGATTCTGACTGTTTTTTCTCTGTCCTTTTTTAAAAATAATTTGGCATAGCAGATGGTTAGATTCAGACAATGCAGGGTTTAATCCATTCTTTTTCATTATTCACTATTTAAAATTGAGATAACCTGAGTTTAGGAAAGGAAGAAAGATAGTAAGTTTATAGTAAAATTTAACTCACATTTTTCCCTCCAGGTAAATAGGATTAATCATGTCATTATAGTATTGAGATGCATTTTACATCTCTTCCTGGCATATGGTATTTTTTTGGATCAGGTTGTTGGCTTGCCCTCAACTTACATACTTTCCAAACTGCTTTAATTTCAGAGGAGCTCAATAAACTCTAATTTTTAAAAATAGAAATGAGGCAATTGTTGAAAACACTGAACATTTCTTGCTTTGCCAATCAATAACACTTATTTCAAAACCACTGTATGCAAAGAGATTTCTTGATGGCATAAAGTTTAGAAGGAAAAGTGGGTACTGTTACTTTCATTTAATTACTGCAATGTACACAAAGTGCTTTGAGATCTGCTATTTGGATAACCATTTTCAGAATGGTTAAAAGGGACAAAACAAATATAATGATGTCTATAAAATCTCACCTCTTCTTTGAATCCTTTTTCCATTTAAGAAACAGAGATGACAAGTTTATTTTTTTAATTGAGATATAATTGACATTAACACTGTAAGTTTAAAGTATACAAAGTGTTGATTTGATTAATTTATACATGGCAATGTAATTATCACCATAGCATTAGCTATCACCTCTATCATGTCACATAATTTATCTTTTTTTTTTTTTTTTTTGTGGTAAGAACAATTAAGAACTATTCCCTTAGCAATTTGGAGTTTCTAATACAGTTTTGTTGGTTATAGTCACTATGATGTACTTTAGATCTCCAGGACTTATTCATCTACCAGCTGTATGTTTATGCCCTTAAATAAGATCTCCTCAGTCTTCTCTACTCCCAACCCCTGGTAATCATCATTCTACTCTCTGTTTTTACAAATTCAACTTTTTTAGATTCCACATATAAGTGATATATAAGAAAGACAATATTTATCTTTTTCTGACATTTCACTTAGCATAATGCCCTCAAGGTTCATACATGTTGTCACAAGTGGCAGGATTTCCTTCTCATTGCTGAATAATATATGTATTTCACTGTATATATTTACCATATCATCTTTATCCATTCACCCATTGAATGACACAGGTGTTTTCCATGTCTAGGCTATTGTGTATAATGCTGCAATGAACATGATTGCAGATATCTTTTCAGTATCCTTTTTTATTTCTTTTGGATAGATACCCAGAAGTGATCAATTAGATCATCTGGTAGTTCTATTTTTAATTTTTTGCGGAGACTTCATATTGTTTTCCATAGTAGCAGAACCAACTGACATTCCCACCAACAATACACAAAGAAAGGTTCTTTTCACCACATCCTCACCAACACTTCTTCTTATTTCTTATCTTCTTCATGATAGCTATTCTAGCAGGTATGAGGAGATAGCTCCTTGTGGGTTTGATTTGCATTTTCTTGATGATTATTGATAATAAGCATTTTTTTTTTTCATATACCTGTCAACCATTTGCATGCCTTCTTTGGGAAACTATACAGGTCATCTGTCAAATTTTAGATTGGATTGTTTGTTTCTTCTATTACTGGGTTGTAGGAGTTCTTTGATATTTTGGATATTAGCCCTGTTATTCAATATATGGTTTGCAAATATTTTATTCCTATTTCTATGTTGCCTTTTTAATTTTGTTGGTTGTTTCCTTTTTGCGCAGAAGTATTTTAGCTTGTTGTAGTCCCACTTCTTGAATTTTGCTATGGTTGTGTTGTGCTTTTGGTGGCATATCCTAAAAACTTATTGCTGATAGCAACATTAAGGAACTTCTTTCTTATGTTTTGTTCTAGCAGTTTCCAGTATCAGGTCTTAGGTGTAAGTCTTTAATCCATTTTAAGTCAATTTGAATGTGTATAAGAGATAAGAGTTTAATTTTATTTTTATGCCTGTGGTTATCCAGTTTCCAGCATCATTTTCTGAAGAGACTATCCTTTCCCCACTGGGTTCTGTTGGCTACTTGGTAAATTTTAGTTCATTTTATATGCATCTACTGCTATAAACTTTCCTCTAGGAACTGAATTTGTAGCATTCCATACTTTTTGGTGTGTTGTGTTTTCATTTGCAATTGTTGAGATATTGAAAAATTTCCCTTTTGATTTCTTCTTTGACATACTGGCCGTTCAGGAGTTTCCATATGCTTAGAAAGTTTCTAGACTTTGACACAAAGTAGTAACAAGGACCATATCATTTAGAAGTGTCACTTAGATTTATGCCTGGGGACAGAAGGGGGAATAAGTGGTGTAAGGAGATGTTAGCTGTGATGTTGGCCTAATAAGAGCCTCAGCCATTTATAAAGAGAGCTCTGGCACTGGGTGGCACTTAACAGTTGTCCTAGGATAGGCCACATCAAGCACAATGAGATGTGGGAACTGTGGAAGGGCATGAGCTTGTAGACTGGGGCTTTCAGGAACTGACAGGCCGCCTGCTGACTATACTCACTATTAGGGAGTAAGCTCTTCTTTGATGGGAAACTGGGCAGCATACCACAGTATTCACATGAAGACTGAAAAACCCTGTCAGAAACAGAGACATTTCAGTTAAACAAGAAACGTGTATTAGAAATTCTAAATTTCAATCACAGAAGAATTTGTACCCATAGATCAAGAATAAGCTTCAAAGAAAAATAGAAACGACAAGAGAGAAATTAAAAATATGTTTGCCTAAGTAAAAATGGTTCAGTGGATTACTGAGAAATAAAATAGACTTGTGAGGTTACCCAGCTCATTATCTGAAAAAGCTGAGAATACAGAGCTAAGTGATTAAAAAAAAAAATTTTAATGTGAGAAAAGCTAAAATACATGGATGACTGAATGAACCCTTAAATTAAAACAAAACACCCACCTAGTCTGAAGAAATAGTCTGTAAATGGAAAGGATCCAGAAAATGCTGAGTGTGTTTAATAGAAAAATATAATTGAAACAAATCCTAAAAGTATACCTAGATACAATCTGCTAAGATTTGAGATTCATAAGACAAAATTCTAAAGACTTTTGGAGAGGAAAATATAAAAAAAGCAGGTCACTACCAAAGGATGAGAATTATTCTGGTGTCAATGGATATCAGAAGAACTGGAACAATTTCTTCAAAATTTTGAAGATAGTAAACTCAGAATTTTATATCCAACTATGTTATCAATAAAACATAAAAGCAAAATAAAACATTAGGATATTAGGATAGGATACAACCATGCTTGGAACATTTACCATCTGTATACTTTAGGTGTAAATTATTCTCAGGGAGCACTCCAGGAAAACTTAAAAACATCTAAATGAGTAAAAATAAAAAAAGAAAACAAGATACAATAAATAAAGGTAGATGAACATATCTAAGAAAAGTAAAGAAAATCAAAATAAAATTAAAAGAACTTATAAGATCTAGATGCACAGTTTTTATTTTAAGGGGAAGAGAATAATTAAGTTTCAGTTATAATACTATTATCAAAAATAGTGGGGAATAAATAGATAATGTCTCATAATGGTAAATCAAGAATTAAAAAAAGAATTTAGGCAATTGGATACTATTTAAACTTAAAAGGAAAACTATTAGAAGAACTACATGTAATAATATAATGAAACAAAATGAAAAAGTTGCAGGAATGATAAAATGTACATATTTACAATGTAAATATTCATCTTCATTAAAAGGTATCAATAGGCGCTGTTTAATATGATAAATTGTGAAAAAGAAGTTTAATTATATTATATAGAATTCTAATGGCAGTTCCAAAAGACCAAAATTCAGGGATTTAGAACTCAAAAAGAAAGATTAAAAAGATGTTACTTATTTTATATTCTTCTGCATGGCAATTAATTTTCTAGCATATGTAGAAGTTATTTACATATATAAAAGCTAGTGTAAAAATACATATATGCATAGTGAATTAGTTAAATAGACTGTAGTATTTCCCTATATTGGAATAGTATTCAACAATTGGCTCAAAAAATGTCTGAGGGAACTAACCAAACAGATGAAGACAAAAACCCACAGTGTAAAACATTATATTAATTGGATTTTAGTGTAAAACTGTAGAAACTAATAAAAACAACCTTTTTAATATACTTATATTTATTTTAGGCTTCTTGAACAGAACAATGAGATTAGTTAAGATAAAATGATTTATTTTATATAAATTAAACCTCCCACCCAACACTTTTTCTGGGGGAGACAGCATGGGCAGAAGGCCTCAGTTCCTATCTTATGTTAGTTCCCTCAGACTTGGGCTCTGGGACAGAGATTTGCTTGTAGGAGTACTTTTGGAAACCATGCCTGAGAAGGAAAAAGAAAAGATGGACCTGGCATAGGAGAAGCTGAAATGCTGTACAGTTGCAACTTGCAGTTGATCCCATGAGGTTCTCTGGGGCTGTCAAGAGTTTTCACTACTTGCAGGCTTTTGTACCCCAACACTGATCAGTCTCAGGAGACCTATTGCCCCCAGGGAATGAATACACTGGCTAAACTAATTCTCTCTGGTTGGGGGCAATGCATGCAGTAGGAAATAGCTGTGAACTATTGTTAAACACTTCTGGGAGCTGGGGAATAAGTGCCTTGGTTCTAAATGGACACTTTGCAAGGATACCAAAGCTTTTTTCAAAGAGTTTGTAGCTTTCACTACAGTATCTTAACCTCAGTCCCCTTGTAGTGTCTGCCCCTGGTGGCTACCTGGATTATCACTGTGGATAATATCAAATCCCTGGTTAGAGTAAACTGGTTTCTAGAGACCTGACCTTTCAGCCCTAGAAGAGTGGGGGGGGGTGGGTAACAGGCAGTCCTTCAGAGGGTAACAAGTGTCATGAATAGTGAAAGTTCTGGGTTTTACGCTCACCAAGTCCTATGTTGGTTCAAGGTGTGAGTAGTGAACATTAAATTGCTATAATCTTCCACCTCATTTTAGATTTTATGAATATGTAAGTTATATATTCTTCATTGGTCCCAGTCATTTCTTATGGTGTTAATAAAATGCTGATCATGTGCCGTGACCAGAAGTTAGTTTCAATCTGTGCACATAATACTGTAAGTAAACCTGGTGAGGCTATGGAAGAAGTATATAAGCTTAACAAAAGGAAAGACTCCCCTCTCCAATTATCCCTTGAAAAGACACAGTTTATATCTGAGACCTTCTAAAATCTCTCACATTGCAGGATACTTCCTCAAATGTCCTGTTTAAACTAGAGAAATACTGTTAGGGGAAGACATAACTGTTGGAATAATGTCAGTCAATACCATTTATACTTTCTTGTGAAGAGTACCTGATGTAATCAGTAAAAATATTTCACATAACTTTAGTGAAAATTTGGTTATTTATTACTGTGTATCGTCCTTTACAAATAGAAGTGTTGGGAATTGTTTATAAAAAACTTTTAAATATCAATTTTAAAAGCAATGCAAATGAGTATGCTATGGAAAATATTAATAAATACTCTAGTGCTTCTCAAATTTCAGTGTACACAGGAAACTGCTCAAGGGCTTATTAAAATGCAGATTACTGGCCCCAAAGTTTTCAGATTCATAGGTCATGTATGGGGCCTGACATTTTTTGGGTTTAACATTAGTCTACTGGTGATTCTTATGTTTCTGGCACAGAATCACTCTTTGATAACCACTGATTATTAGATGAATGAAAATAATTACAATACAAGTCATTGTAGTATTTTGTAAATGGGGTCTTATGGCTTTAAAAGTTTGGGCTTTAAAAGCAATGGGATCTCATTTAGATAGAGTTAAAGCTGAAGGACTTTGGAAAATTGTATTAGAAGACTCCAAAACTGACCCTACTGATCATAAAGGTATTATCCAACATATATCTGCAGACTTTTAATAAATGTTTTCATGAAATTGAAGAGTGGGAAGAAGGTGACACTTTATATACAGACATACCTTGTTGTATTTCACTTTATTGAGCTTCAAAAATTATATATATATATATATATATTTCTTTTTTTTTTACAAATTGAAGACAAGACAGTCCTCTAGCCAAATGACTATGACACTTTATTGTGATACTGACTTTATTGTGGTCACTGGAACCAAACCCACAATATCTCCAAGGTATACCCATAATTTCTCATAGTAGATATTAGTTTAAAGTTAATTCAATATTATAAGCAGACACTGAATATTTTATTTACATTTCTAAAAGTTTGAATGTTAAAGCTGGCCATCTTCCAAAAATATTGGATCCTTTCTTGGGGTAAATGAGGATTTATTTTGTGTTTGGTTTAAACTCTTTGACCATGTGCATGTGCACTTTGTATTGTTGTGTTAAATATTTAAATAAAGAAAAGCCTGCGAGATAATTTCATCTATTTTTGTAATAATAAATTTATGTATCTTTATTGTGTGTTTGAGTACACATAGATATGCTGGTTTAAAACATGAATAAAGTTCTGAAAGAACACACCCAAATAATTAGGATTGGGGAGTGGCACAAGGGAAGGCTTTCCACATGATTTTATCTTTACATGTAATGTTTTGTGATATGTTGTATTACATTTAGAGTTTAAAGAAAGTGATTTTGAAGTAGCAATCAGATTTCTTTAAACAGAAGTAAGTGAAAATACTCCTAAAACTAAAAGCATTGCAATTATAGATTCTTCTCTGCATTGAGATGAAGAAGAACAGGAAGAGAAATGAGAGGGGATGGGGCTTAAAAACATTATCACTCAAGCCTGGGAGCTACATTCTTCAGCAAAACTGAAAACACATTTAAATGGCATCTGGGTATAGATATAGTATGAAACCTGCCTGAAAGTGAGGGAATTCAGGAGAATTCAATGCCAGGGGAAGGAAAACCAGAAGTTTTGCTCAACTAATGTGTGGTAGAATTTGCATGATGATGAGGGTGAGGATGAAGATAATGACAATTGATACAATTACTGGAAGGAAAATTTTTTTTTTTTAAATCAGCAAGCCATAACTATCTCAATCTGTTAATCAATAGCCTCTACTGTATTTCAGAAATGATATGAGATAGCTTCATTTTTTATTGGGTTATTGACCTATACATTTGTGCTTCCAAAGAGGAATGATTTCAACATATACATGACTCATGGATAACATCCCCCCTAAATTGTGGTTACTTAAGTTTAGTAAAAATAAAGTGTCAAATGATATAGAGACAAAAAGGATAATCCGAAGGATCAATAAATCCAGGAGCTGGTTCTTTGAAAAGAAACATAATTGAAAAGCCATTATCCAGACTCATCAAGAAAACAAGATAAGAGGACCCAAATAAATAAAATCAGAAAGGACAAAGGAGAAATCACAACTGATATCACAGAAATATAAAGATTGTAATAAATTACTATGAACAGCTACAATAGGACAAAAAAATTGACAACCTAAGCGAAATGGACAAATTTCTGGAAACATAGGATCTTTCAAAACTGAATCAGGAAGAAGCAGAAATCCTGACTAGACCAAAAACTAGTGAAATTGAAGCAGTAAAAAAAAAAAACTTCCAGCACACAAGAGCCCCAGACCAGATGGCTGCACAGGTGAATTTTATTTAACATTTAGGGAAGAACTAATTCCTATCCTTCTCAACTTACTCTAAAAAATCAAAGAGGAGAAAAGACTCCCAAACTGTTTCTATAAGGCCAACATTAAGCTAATCCCAAAACCAGGTCAAGACACAATAAAGAAAACTACAGTCCAGTATCTCTGATGAACACAGATGCCAAAATCCTCAACAAAATATTGGAAAACCAGATCCAGCAATATATTAAAAAGATCATACACTATGGTCAAGTGGAATTCATCCCAGGGTGTAAGGATAGTACAGTATTCACAAACAAATAAATGTAATACACCATATAAACCAGGTGAAAGACAAAAACAGTATGATCATATCAATAGATGCCAAAAAAGCATTTGATAATGTGCAGCACCCATTTATGATTTAAAAAAAAAAAAGCTCAGCAAGATGGGAAGAGAGGGAATATACCTTAATATAATAAAGTCCATGTATGAGAAACCTGAAGCTAACATCATACTCAATGGGCAAAAACTGAGTCTTTCCCTTAAGATCAGGAACAAGGCAAGGCTGTTCTCCACTTCTATTCAACATAGTTTTGGAAGTTCTAGCCATAGTGATCAGACAAGAAAAAGGACTTATAGGCATCCAAGTTGGAAAGGAGGAAGTAAAACTGTCATTATTTGCAGATGACATAATAGTGTACATAGAAAACCCTAAACTACTCAAAACTAATAAGTGAATTTGACAAAATAGATAGATACAAAGTCAACATCCAGTGATAGAAGATATTTTTAAATACCAACAATGAAACATAGGAGAAAGAAACTAGAAAACAAATCCCATTTATTATAGCAACAAGAAAAATTAAATACCTAGAAATAAACATAACCAGGGGTGAAAGACCTGTACTTGGAAAACTACAGAACACTGAAGAAATTAAGGAAGATACAAATAAATGGAAGCATATACCATGTTCATGGATAGGAAGAATTAACATCATAAAAATGTCCATACTACCCAAAGCCATCTATAGATTCAATGCAATCCCTGTTAAAATACCAGTCTCATGCTTCAAAGATCTAGAACAAATTCTTTAAAAATTTATATGGAACCAAAAATGACCCCAAATCACTACAGTAATCTTGAGTAAGAAGACAAAATAGGAGGAATCACAATACCAGATATCAAACTATATTACAAAGCCATTGTAATCAAAACAGTCTGGTACTGGCACAAAAACAGACAGATCAATGAACAGAATAGAGAGCCCAGAAATAAATCCAGGACTCTATGGGCAACTAATATTTGACAAAGGGGGAAAGAACATAACATGGAGTGCAAATAGCCCCTTCAACAAGTGGTGTTGGGAGAACTGGACAGGCACATGCAAAAAAAAAATGAAACTAGACCACCTACTTATATCATACACCAGAATAAACTCAAGATGGATAAAAGACTTAAACATAAGCTGTACCACCATGAAAGTCCTAGAGGAAAACATAGAAAAATAGCAGATATCCCATGCAGCAATATTTACACTGACATCTCACCCAGAGCAAGGGAAATAAAGGAACATATAAACAAATAGGATTACATCAAACTGAAAATTTCTGCTCAGCTAAAGAAAACATCAGCAAAATTAAAAGGGAACCAACCATATGGGAAAACATATTTGCCAATGACACCTCAGATAAGAGTTTGATCTCCAAAATGTATAAAGAACTTATGCAACTCAACACAAGGGAGACAGACAACCCAATTAAAAAATGGGCAAAGGACCTGAACAGACACTTCTCCAAGGAGGACATACAAAAGGCCCATAGGTATATAAAAGAATGCTCAAAATCACTAGCCATCAGAGAGATGCAAATTGAAACCACAATGAGTTACCACCTCACACCTGTCACAATGGCCATCATCAACAAATCAACAAACAAGTGCTGGCAAGGATGTGGAGAAAAGGGAATTCTACTACATTGCTGGTGGGAATGAAGACTGATGCAGCCACTATGGAAAACAGTATTGAACTTGCTCAAAAAACTAAAAATAGAACTGCCTTAATACCCAGCAATTCCATTGCTAGGATTATACCCAAAGAATTCTGAAATATCAGTTCATAAGAACCTGTGCACCCCTATGTTCATAGCAATGCTATTTACAATAGCTAAGTACTGGAAGAAACCTAAGTGCCCATCAGTGGATGAATGGATCAGAAAACTGTGGTACATTTACACAATGGAGTTCTATGCAGCAGGGAGAAAGAAGGAACTCTTACCATTTGCTATAGCATGGATGGATCTGGAGAGTATCATGCTTAGTGAAATAAGTCAGGCAGCAAAAGATAAATGCCATATTATCTCACTTCAAACAGGAGACTAATAGATGAGCAGAATGAAATTAGAGAATGGGAAAAAAAAAAAAAAAGCAAATGATGGTGACTAGGTGGGAGTGGGAATAGTAGGTTAAGTGTTTAATGGAGGAGCCAATGTGAAAGACCCATGGACATGGCCAATGATGTGGAGATTGACTGTAGGAGAAGGGACAGGGAGGGTGGGGCAGGGGTGAGCCATGGGGGAAAAAATGAAACAATTGTATTACAAGAACAATAAAAAATATATAAAGTGTCACTGCATGCTGTTTACATCCTGTGAAGTTAAATGCGTGCATGAGATCAATAGTATATGGAATATTCTACAAAACTAGTGTAAACTTCAGCCCTTTGTACTTACATGCATTTTTTAGCTTTCATTATTTCATGCTTTGAATTCCCATAGGTAAATGAAATTTTGGTTAGATGCTTAGTTACTCCTTGTAAACACATCAGGGTATTAGATGTAAAAACAATAACTTTGTTCCCAGGGAAATTGCTGAAATACGCTGGATCAGGACTCTGCTTTCTTTCTGTCTGTCTTTCTTTCTTTCTTTCTCTAATGCTTGTCATCAATCTTTTGAAAATAGAAGTGAAAATGGAAGCTGTCATTGCGGACCTCAGCATTTGCTTCAGAGCCTTCAGCAGCACATTTCTGTTCTCTTTTTTTTTTTAAAGCTTTGGGCTTCATTCTGTCCTTTCTTGATAACCAGAACTTGACTTTATCTGCAACTGTCACTCCAGCCAGTACACAGATTTGCACATTACACTTGTCTTCTGTATCATTTAGAAGACTCAACTATGATTACAGATTGCTTTCAAAAATGCTTCCTTCTGGTCATAGCTGTATATATCTTCTCATACATAAAAATATGTAGGCATGAAGACCCTAAGGCCAACAGAAAGAGTTCCTGTAAAATACCGAGGATATGGTGTAGTGTTTAATGCACCAATTCAAGGTAATAGAGTTAAAGCTAGAATTTCAAGACGACCGTTTCGCCCTTGTAACTAGGAATTGAGAGCAGTCTGTTAAGTAATGCATGCCCAGCACTCGTTTGTAAGGAGAGATTATGAAAAATGTGCACTCTTGAGGTTTTTGTCCGAATGATAAATGTGACCCAATCAAACCAGTATAATGACCTATGCAGCTGAATGTCATTTGTTGATTGCCATAGAGCTTTACGAAAAAATAGTCATTATAAACTTTTGAAAAGGTCTTAATTGCCTTATAACCTATGACAGCTCTGCATAACTAGTAATAGCCATTTGGCTTTTGTGGAAATTATGAACTATAAAGGTCTAACTGTCATGTATGCATGAAGATATAAAAAGAGTTACTTCCTTTAAAAAATTATATTATTGTAACTACCTAGAAAAGTCCAAAAAAGTAGAACTTTAAACAGCTTAATGACTTGTTTATCTGGCATGGTCTCCTGTGCTATGGCCTAATTTAGGACATTGTAGGTCAGTTTATTATTGCCCAAATAAATTAAAGTGGTCTTGGATCTGTTATGTTCTGGGAATTGTTGAGAAACATTTCTGTGCCTAGGACACAGATTTGCCACTTGTAATTAAAAATATATACATGTATATTTAAATGATAATTTTATAAATTAAATAAAATATGTAAATCTAAATAAAATATGATTAAAAGGTAATTTAAAAGTGTTTTTAAATACACTATTTCATAAGTCAAAAAAGAGAACAGTAACAGCAAAACTAGAAAATATTATGTTGTAAAAGTAAATAAATGAATAATTCAACTTTATAGTTTAATGAGTATAACAGCAGTTTAATTTTATTATTCATTTGTTCACTGTCTCAACAATATTTATTGTATTTCTATGTTTGTTTAATATGTTAGAAAATATATTTTGGATATTTGTAACAATAATCATTTAGTTGTGTTTTTCAACTGAGTTATCATTCTAAAATTCTACATGGCACCTGGTATTTGCCTAAGAATTTTTCCCTCAGATGAATGGGAGTATACCAGATTAAGGTTTTATCTGAGTCTTGTTATTTTAGTGAAGAGAGAGCAGCAAGCAGCTGACAGAAGCAGGACACCAGGTCTTTAGCTATTCTTATTGAAGACAAGGCCAGAAGATAAATGTGATTGTTAACTCAGATACAGAAAGAAGACACCACAGCAGTTTCTCCAACAGAGATGGGTCAAAAGAGAGTCATTGACACTGTCTAGGTACATATGGCCCTAATGGCTTGAAATATTGTGTTACTAAGTTTTTTTCTTAGATCGTGAACAATACTATTCATTTTGTTAATCAAATAAAACTTTGATCGCCATTAAATTTAGGATTTTTATTGTTACAAATATTGCTCCAAATTGCAAGCAAGTTCAAATAAGAAGACCATCAGAAGAGTGTGTGTCAGGGCTCAGGAAACACCCCATATGTCCTATGTATGCTACCAGACAAAATAATTATTACTGTCATAAACTTACAACTGACTCTCTAAATTGTGGAATGTAAGTCATGTTATAATATACAAGTTGCTAAAAAACATTTTTAAACATTTTATTAAAGTTTTGTGGGTGACATTGGTTAATAAAATGTATATTGTGTGTTTACCATCCAAAGTCAGGTCCCTTCCTGTCACCCTATAATTGGCTCACTTTACCATCTTCCATCTTCCCTTTCCCTCTCTTTTCCCTCTGGTACCCACTATTCTGTTGTCTGAGTCCAGGAGCTTTCCTTGTGTGTTGGTAGCTTTAAGTTTTATATTGCACATATGACTGAAATCTTATGGTTCTTGACTTTTTCGGTCTGACTTATTTTGCTTAGTATGATATTCTCAAAATCCATCTATGTTGTTGCAAATGGGGGTATTTCATCTTTTCATATGGCTGAATAGTATTCATGTACCACATCTTTATCCAGTCATGGTTGTTTCTATGTCTTGGCCATCATGAATAATGCTACAATGAATATAGGGATGAGTATATCTTAATAAATATTTTCAAAGTTTTGGACAGATACTCCGAAGAATGGTTGCTGGTAACTTAATTTTTTAAGGAACTGCCATACAATTCTCCATAGTGGCTATGACAATTTACAGTTTCCCAGAAAAATGTGTAGGTTCTTTTTTTTTTTTCATAATATTTACAACACTTGTTATTTCTTATCTTGTTGATAATAACCATTCCTACAGGTGTGAGGTGGTATCTTTACTAGTTATTAGGGAAATGCAAATCAAAACCACAAAGGATTAAAAAAATACTTCTCCATCAAAATAGAAAATAAGAACAAAGGAACTATGAGTGCTTTGGTAGCCCTCAACTGATGATGCATTTTAGTTATGATGGTTGAACCTGCCAGATAGTGCTTCCACTTGGCTCCTGTCAACTTTTGCCATTGGCTTTGCATTTCTTGACATATATTTCTTACTCTGCTTCAGTCATACAATATTTTGGCACGGTCTACTTTGGTCTCTGCCTTTGAAGGTATTATTTCAATTATTTGAAATCAAAGTCAATGTCTGAATGGTGCCTTGAACATTCTCTGGCATGTTGCAAACATTCAAATGTTTGTTGACTCAGTAGATCAAATTATATGTTTGACTCAAAGTTTATTTTTCTCCTCTGGACAACTCTCATGGACCTTGCCTGCCTTTCCTAAAATCTCATACCACTGATTCTCTTTTTATTTTGAATTCTCTGTAGAGATGGTACATCAAGTGTCAGTGTCCCAGGAATGGGCAGCATTGATTTAGGACTCTGAATAATTACACATGTATGACCCCCTGGCCTTTATTTTATTTTATTACAAGTAATTGCGCATACTGTTGCTTCCATGGTGAATTTCATTTTGTCTATTTTTTTTTAAAGAAAAATAAACTGTCTTGATTACTGAGGTATAGGCAAATAAAATACTAGCTGTGTTTAGTTAGTTTTTCTGGGTTACTTGCAAAATTCGTTAAGTTTAGCCATAAACACAAAAATTTACTTTTCTCCCTCATACTAAAATCAGATATTTTTAAATTAAGTGTTTAGCTTAAAATTTTGTTTTACTAAAATATTAAAGTAATATTAGCAAAAAATTAGACTTCTCATATGTATGTTTTTCTACAAAATTAGTAAGGTTCCTTATTTTTATATGATGTATCGGAGCAAAATCAAAGACAAATAATAACATTTCCATGGAATTAGTCTTACAAAAGTAAAATTCATTGTGATAGTACTATAATTTTCTCTGGGCTCTTTATAACTAATGAATGGAAGGTGGCAAAATCTCAGAAAGTTATTTTGCTAGTTATTTAGGAAAAACATGCTATCAAATACTTCATTAAAAAATTCAAAAATGTTACATTTAAGAATACATACAAGGTAGGATCCAAGTGTTTCAGAGAACAAGTCATAATATAAAGTGGCCTTCATGCTACAAAAAACATAATGAAGAAAACAAGGACTATGAGGTAAGAGAAGGGGGCTGAGAATTTTTTCTTTTCTTCTCCCACCTTTCATCTACCAATAGCAGAGTATATCATAAGAAAGTAAGTTGTGGAATATGAACTCCACAACTGTCTACATTTCCATCAGTTAGAGATTCATTTATTTACAAGGATAATACCCTTGGAAAATTAACACCTGGGAGTTGTCCTTTTTCCACTTTATAAGCAAATGTTTGTTGACTCAGTAGATCAAATTATATGCTTCAAACATTACTGAACCCAGAGAGAGTATGATTCAAGTTTTAAGCTAAAGGAAGCAACTGGGATGAAATTCATGGTCAAGAATCTCTATTTGAATTTTGGCCTTTAGCCCTTGCTGTGTATACAACTTTAGAAACACCACAGGTAGAATGTAATTATGTGAGGTCCCAAGTTTTAGTGTATTTCTTTTCATAAACAGAAGCTCTTTTAATCCCCCCAAATTATAGACTATTATTTTACTTGTCACTTTATATAGAATGCATGCCAGTCTTTGGTTTATGAATTATAACCCTTAATGTCTTAAGTCTATATTCCATACACAATGCATAGAGGTAGCATGGGTTGTACATGCCTATATTATGATATTTCAGTTCTGTGATCAGCGCAGTAGTTGATTCCCACCCGTAGAGTTTATTGTCTAGCAGGGATATTATGTATTACATATATCATTATATAAGTGTTTAGTAAGAATCATGTTATAAACGGTATGGACCCATTAATTGACTAGTTATTGCATCCAAACTGTTTAAGGTTAATTGCCCCACTTCAGAGAAGTGAGATGGACTCCCAAACTTATGGTTCCAAGGCAAATCTACAGTAGTGGGGTCCAGAGTGTTTTCCATGTTTTCACAACATTTCCCTAAAATCATCTCAGTGTTCTGAGTCCTGCTTTCAGTTCTTATTTCTTAGACTAACTCAGATTTCTTTCAGTGGATACCACCAGCTTCTTAGACACACACATTATGGTATATATTACAAGGACATTCTGTGATTTCAATCTTTTTTTTTTTTTTAATTTAATTTTATTGTATTACATCCATTCCCTTTTTACTCCCTTGTCCCCTTCTCCACCCACCAACTCCCCACAAAGTCAATCCCACTTGTTGTCCATGTCCATGTTCTTCTATACTAGTTCCTTGACTAAACTGCTCCCCTTGTTTGCCTCCTCCTCCCCACTCCCCCCTGAAGCTCTATTCATTGTATTCATGTATCTGGTTCTGTTTTGCTTGTTTGTTTGTTTTGTTCATTATTGTCCTGTAATGGGTGAGATCACATCGTATTTGTCTTTCACTGACTAGCTTATTTCACTAAGCAGAATACTTTCCAGTTCCATCCATGTTGTTGCAAAGGGTAGGAGTTCCTTCTTTCTTTCTGCGGTGTAGTATTCCATTGTATAAATATACCAAAGTTTTTTGATCTGCTCATCCACTAATGGGCACTTAGGCTGTTTCCAGCACTTGGCTATTGTAAATAGCACTGCTATGAACATAGGGGTACATAGGTTCTTCTGATTAGTGTTTCAGTGTTCTTCGGTATAGTAACAAGATCACTTTAAAGCATTCATAAGTTAAAGTTGGTTCTTATCCATTCAGTTGCCCTATGTCTTTTTATTGGTGCATTTAATCCATTTACCTTTGTACTTATGTTCCTGTCTGTCTCTCTGTTTCTTCATCTTCTTAAAGCAGACCCTTTAGCATCTCTTGCAATGCTGGTTTGGTGGAGATGTATTCTTCTAGACTTCTTTTGTCTGAGAAGCTCCTTATTTCACCTTCCATTTTGAATGACAGCCTTGCTGGGTAGAGTATTCTTGGTTTCAGGCCTTTGATTTTCCATTGCTTGAAATATTTTTTGCCATTCCCTTCTGGCTTGTTGTGTTTCTGTGGAGAAATCAGCTGATAACCTTATGGGAGCCCCTTGTATGTTATTAGATGTTTCTCTCTTGCTGCTTTTAGGATTCTCTCCTTGTCTTTGAAATTTGCCATTTTCATGATGATATGTCTTGGAGCAGGCTTATTTGGGTTCATCTCCCCATTTTAGGTGACTCTTGTTTGTTTCTGCTTCTTGGATTGGTCTGCTTTGACTTGCTGTCTTAGTGGTGTGACCTTCTGTGGTGTAGAGGTGCACTTTTTTTACCTCCTGGATCTGTGCTGGTGACATCAGCTCAGGTCCCAGTCTGAGCCTAGTCAGCCAGAGTTGAAGACTACCAGAGAGCCACTGTCTTTGTCTCCTTTAGTTGTTAATCCAATCAACCTGTGACCTGAGGTCAGGTTTAGGCACTGCTGGGTGGGGCAGATTAATTCCTATGGGTGGGGCTGTGGCTTCCCCTCAGGCTCCTGCCTTTTGGAGAAGAGTGGTGTGCTAGCTGTATGGGGGATGGGTCATCACTGGACTCATGGGCTGTTCCCTCAGCTCTCTTCCTAAAGCCACTGACCCAAACCCTCCTTAAGTGTCTCTAGTCAACTGTGTCCTTTCTCTGCTGAAGCCCAGGGTAGGTGGGTACCTCTTTATTTTCGTGTGTTGGCCCTTTAAGAACTCAGTCTCTGCCAAGCCGGCTAAACCTGGTGGCTTTTTGCCTGTCACAGCTGGGTACTGTTTTACCCTCAGCTGTGTTGCTGTAGGCTGGGGAGCCCAGTTGGGGGTTTAGATCCCACCCTTCTCAGGTGCAGCCCCTGCGGCTGAGATGTTTCTCTGTCCCTTCAGCTGAGGCCTGTGGGAGTCCCGCCAGCCTCTCTCTTCTCAGCACTTCCTACTGGTCACATTGTGATGAATCATCTCTTCTGTTAAATAAGACTTCTCTCCAGTTGGTGTTCTGTTGGTTATTCTGGGTGATTTTTCCCCAGTTAAATTGTAATTCCAGTTTGATGTTGAGAGGAGATTAGTATAGCTCCACTTACTCCTCTGCCATCTTGGTTCTCTGTGATTTCAATCTTAATTTTGCTTACTTTTTTTTTTTTTTTACTTTTCTGTATAATTATACATTACTAAAGAAAATATTGCAGTGAATATGAGTCCTCCACTTAAAGTTTAAACATCTTTTTATTATGGGAATGTCTACATATATACAAAAAGTAAAGCACATAGTACTTTATAGAGAAATCCAATGTATACATCGCTGGGAATCAACAATCATCATTTATTTTTATCAGTTTTCATTGTTCACTACTACCCCAACATTTTATTTTGCTGGGATAATTTTAAAGCAACTTCAAGGTTTCATGTCATTTTACCTATAAATACTTTCATATTTATCTCTAACTGCAAAAGCATTTTAACATATTTATTGTGCCATTATCACACCTACTCTAATCATAATTCCTTATGTCATTTGATATCCAGTCTATATTTAAATTTTCTTATTTCTCAAATATGCATTTTTTGCAGTTTGTTTAAATCAGAAATTAAGTATGCTTCACATATTACATTTATATTTTGTCTTTTAAGATCCTTTTATGCAATAGTATTCTCTTCCCCTACACTCTTTTATTTATTTTTAATCCTCACCTGAGAACATGCTTACTGATTTTAGAAAGAGGAATAGGGAGGGAGAGAGAGTGAGAGAAACATCAGTGAAGGAGAGAAACATCGACCTGTTTCCTCTTGTAAGCACCCTGACTGGGAACCCAACCTGAAACCTAATCATGTGCCCTGACTGGAATCAAACTGGCAGTCTTTCAGTTTACAGGGTGATGCTGTGGCCAACTGAGCCGCGCAAACCAGGGCTCACCCACACTTCTTATTTGCCGTTATTTTGTTTGAAAACTAGATTGTTTGTCCATTAGAATGTCCAATGTTTTGGAATTTGTTTATTGCTTCTTTCTTATTTAGCTTTTAAATAAGTTTTTATTCTGTGTATTTCCAATAGTGTTCAATTATAGTTAATGTTCAACTACACTTGGGTTTTTTAAGGCAAAAATAATTCATAGTCATTGATATACCTTGTTATTGTTTTTATTATGAGGAAAGAATGTTGGTGATGCTTAAATAGGTCATTCAGTTTGTTTTGCTTTTTTATACATGTATTTGACTTTTGTTAAAGTAGTACCTGCATGTGATTAAAATACAAAATTGCACGGAGGTCTTACATGCTCTCCACTGCACTATTACCAGTCCCAAATTTAACTATTTCTATTTTTTGTTGTTCTCGTCATTACATCTAATTCTCCAAATAGCATGTTTATACTCTTTCTTGATTTATCAACTTTAGACATAATGTGTTCAAGCAGAAGGTATGTACACAAGGACATAACACATTTATACCACATCTCCATTTTATGCCTCCTAATGTAGCAATTATGAAGTAACAGTTATATTGTCATTTTCAGTTCATCCATTTTTTGCATTTACTACTGTAAAATAATCAGTTTTACTTATTTTTCTTGTTCTTTCAATTTTAGACAGAATTGTTATATTAAAAGATAAAGCTACTACCTTTCTGTCCTTTCTTTTCTCTCTCACTCAAGGTTTATCCATGCTGTACCTTTCTCTTCTGATGGAGGCAAATGCCATTTTTCTTGAAAGCAATTAAAACTTGTGTCCAACAGAAAGTACAGTGTTCCCAGTGAGTTGCAGAAGATCAGTAATAAGGCTGTGGAACAAGGTAGAGATGGTCAAGGGAGAAATGGCTCAGGCAATCTCAAAAACTGAATGTGCCCTTCAGAGGAAGATTTAACCTTAAGTCTTACCTCACTTTTTATTGTGACATCTTTCTGAAGAGACCAAAGAAGTGTTGGAACTCAGAAACACAGTGCACTTGAACTTGGTGAATGAGTGAGGGAGTTACAGTTGCTTTTTTATTATTTAAATAATATATTGCTGTATATTCAACTCTGAATATGATAACAGTCCACCAGGAGTTTGCTACTAGTTAGCTAGATTTGGGTGCTTTCTTAAAATTCAGTGGGGAAAAATTATTTTTAAAAAAATGGAAAAAAATGTCCATTTCAACTTGTAGAGGTAGAAAATATTTTCCTAACGATGCTGAAATCCAATATGCCATGAAATATTCATATATTTCAGTCCTTAAATATATGAAAACACTATAACAAGTTAAAATTACATATGATAAAATACTAAAATCTTTAGCAGTTAAAATTATCCCCCCTCACACATAAAAGATAGCAACAACAACAAAAAAGATCAGGGGTCTGGCTGCTGGCACAGTGGATAAGGCACCAGCCTGTGAACCCAAAGGTCACTGGTTTGATTCCCAACCAGGGCACATAATCAGGTTGCAAACTAGGTCTCCAGCCAGGTGCATAGCTAGAGGCAGGTAAAAGGCAACCATACATTGATATCTCTCTCCCTCTCTGCCTCTCTCTCTTCCTCTTTCTAAAAATAATGAATAAAAATCTTAAGGAAAAAAAGATCAGATTAGATAATATACGATATGAGAAATGTAATAGTTATAAAACTCTAAAACTGGAACATTTGTAGATGCAAAAATAATGTTTAAACCATCACAAAATTGAATTAGAGATTAAAACCTGTCTAGATATTTGGGAAAGCAGTATAATCTTATGCTTATTAGAACAACAAATAATTATTACAGTAAGTGCATCTAAATATGACCCAGTGACTTTAACTTGGGAAGGCTAGCATGTGGAATTAATGTATCTGTATACTAGTATTTTTGTTTAAGGAACTGGCCCAATAACATTTGACTAAGAAATACACATCATATATTACTGTGTCCAGAAACTATCCACTCAGCTACTGAACTGGATTCTTCATCTTTCATCTTCCTGATTATAAAGAAACTGGGAAGGATCAGAGATCAAGGCCCTGCTAAACTTTGTCATTTTATTCTGATAGGGTTTTTGGAGGAAAAAAAGTGGGTTCTTGTAGCTTAAAGGGAAGTGGAGGAAGGAAAAAAAATGGAATTTTCTTTGTATATAAAAAGTTGTATACGAAGATAACATTAAAAACATGAAAAGTTTTTTATATTTTTATTGTTTCTGGAAAGGCTACAATAAAGAAACTACATAATCTAAAAATGATAAAAATCTGGTGCTAACTATACTGAACACAAAGCTTAACAGCAATAATTATTTTAATGCTCTGCAAACATGATTCTCAAGGTGTGAATTCACCATAAAGCTTAGAGAATAACTATTGAGTACACATTTACTTAAAAGTACAATTAATCATTTAAAAAATAAAAGTAATCATCTTAAACATAGTAACTTTTGTTGGTTTGAGGATACAATAAATCTTGAGAGTACTTAATTTGAAATTTGTGATCATTTTCCAAGGCTGACATTTCTTTTTGTATTATCTTGAAAAAGTTTTAACTGAATAGATTAAAAGCTTAAAGAAGAAGGTGGGTGGTGTTTAACCTTTCTGAAAGGAACAACATAATTTTTAGAAGACTTTGGAACATCATTTATATGCAAATGATGCTATTATTTATGAATTGATTTTTGTCTACTTATTACAGAAAGCCTAGAGAAATTTGTTTTACAAATACAGTTTTCATTACTATAGCACACACATAATAATTCCACCTAATTATTAAAGATTGTGAATTGGAGATGTTTATTGTTCATTTACCTATTAAGCAAGTATTTATTGAGCGGTAATTGTATGCAAGCCACTGTGAAGAGTGCAGACAGATGTAACCCTTTTGTAGAGTTTATGGTCTAGTCAAATGTTCTAAAAACTTGCTTGATTGTGAAGTTGTATTAACAAAAATATTTGATAATATACCATTAACATATTCATATATATGTATGATTTGCATGTATGTAGCAATTTAATATACTAAATACATAAACTGATTCAAAAATAAATGTTGACAGGATGAGATAAAAAGAAACATAAATAAAAGCTTTAATAATGGATGTTCAGCTACCACCCCTGAAGCTGTCACCTCTCTATCCAGGTGGGATAAGCATGGAATCAAGAGGAAGAAAATGTCCATGTATAAAGGTAAAAAGTTCTGGGAAGAAAAATACAGTGTTATGGGAGGAGAAGAAGGAAATGTAAGTTGTAAAGCGAGGTTCAAAAGACCATTCTGAGGAAGGAACATTTGAACAGAGGTCTGAGTAGACCAGATCAAGCAAAATGGGCGGAGTGCTGCATTCTAGAATGTGGTAACACATATTCAGAGTCCTTGTGATGGGAACGAGTTCGGTTCATGTGAGAGACTGAAAGAAGTCAGCAGGGCTACAGTATAAGGACTGAGAGGATCTGTGGCAAAAACAAAAAAAAGAGGCTGAAGGTTTAGGGAAGGACTGTGATTTTACAAATTGGGATTTTTGTCTTGTTTCATTGACAAATAATTGAAGAGTTTTAGATATGGGATTGCCATAGCCTGATATATATTTGGAAATCAACAATGGGGTGATGATGCTGACAATTTGTCCTTGAGTGAGTGAATGGTCAGTAATACATTTTCCGGGATGGTGAAGATTGGGAGAGGCATGTACTGGGAAACAGAGCTACCCCTTGGATATGTTAAATTTGAGATGTTATATTTTTTAGACTAATGCTAGCTGCAAGGATTAACCCCCAAATTTCAGTGACATAATAAAATAAAAGGTGGATTTTCTGATTAGTGGGTGGCTTTTGTCTACTCCCTGATGTAAGGACTGAGGCTGTTCCCATCTGTGCGTTCCCATCTGATGTTGCCTCCAAACCCTCAGAACCCGAACTGTCGGGAAAGGAAAGAGCATGGAGAATGCACCCATGCTTCTTATTCTACTTGGTGCGAAATGACATCAGTGTCTTCTGTTTATATTCCTTTGGGGAAGGGAGAACTAGTTATATGTTCCCACCAAGATTAAAAGGGCCTAGGCAATGTTGTGCCTTCCCAGCAAAAGTAGACGTTTTCCAGGGACAACTTAGCACACTGTGGAAGGGGACACTCAAGGGGCACCCCACTGCTACAGTCACCTATTAGACATTTCACTTGATATATTAGGTATAAAGTTACCTATACAAGTGTGCAGTTCAAAAGTGTGATCTGGTCTCATTTAGGAACATTATCATGAGTATATCATCATGAAAAATGACAGACAAGTCTTACTAGGACTGAATTCCATGGCACACCTACATTAGTGGCTAGAGAAGGATTGTACGTCAATGAGGCTGAAAAAGTGATCAGGAATGTGGAAAACAAGATCAAGAGATGGTGGTATCACAGGAATTGTGAGAGTTTCTTCAAAAACATCTTCTGAAATTTTCACTAGTTTGTTTTTATTGTGTTCACATGTGTTTTCACAGTTTGTCTAAATGAACATACTTTTAAAAGAAGATTTTTATTATTTTTAGAGAGAGAGGAAGGGAGAGAGGCAGAGAGGGAGAGAAACATCAATGTATGGTTGCCTTTCACCTGCCTCCAGCTATGGACCTGGCTGGAAACCTGGCTTGCAACCTGGTTATTTGCCCTGGTTAGGAATTGAACCAGGGACTTTTGTGTTGGCAGGCTGGCACCTTATCCACTGTGCCACCAGCCAGGGCTTGAACATACTTTTGTATATATTATAAAATGTTTTTCTGATTGCTACAATGACCATTTAAAAATTTATTTAAATTTTTGTTTTAGAAAGTACTTTAACGTTCATTGTCAAGCAATAAGCATGATATTTTAAATTTAATTTTAAAAGTAATAACAGTTTAGTTTCTAACATAACAAAAGTCACCTTGATTTTATTTATAAATTTCTACTCAAGTTCATGGGATTGTTTTGAGCACTGAAAAAATCAATACATAAGCAAATTTAATCCAATAAGACATAAGAGATGAATGAAAGTAAACAAAACAGGTCTTTTATTAAACAATCAATTTTATTTTATTTGGCAAAATGTCAACACTTTAATTTGTTAAAATACAGATTATATTTAGAACAGAGGTTGGCAAACTCCAGCTTGTGGGTCAAATCCAGGCTGACATCAGCTTGTGTACAACTAAACAAACTAAACAAAATAAAATTTTTACATTTTAACATAGCTAGAGAAAAGCAAAAGAATAATATTTTGGCACATAAAAATTATCTGAAACTCCAATTTCCATCTTAGAAAATAAGACTTTATTGGAACACAGGCACTTCATTTAGTTACTGACTATCCGGGTGGTTTTTATGCTGCAGAGACAGAGTTAGTAGCTTCAACAGAGGCCATACAAAGCCTGAAATATTTACTGTCTAACCCTTCACAGAAGAATATTGCCAACCCTTGACTGAGAATACAGAAGGGAAGAAAATTACTATTCAAGATAATACAGTAAAGCCCTGAAAACAGAGATTAACACAGAGAAAAACATTGAATAAAGAAGTTCTTTTCTTATCCTTTTCTCCATTTCTTTTTTCAAGTCTTCTGTGTAGTCACTGAAAAAACATTCAAAGCAGACTCATGTCATTAAGTTCAAATTCATTTATAAGGTGTACTTATTAGGATAGTTGAATATGCTTAAATTTAGATTGGAATCATTTTTGTTAAACATTTTAAGGATACATCAATTAAAGTGTTTTAAGACAGATTGTAAAATTATAAGATGATTATAACAGGTGTTTAATAGAGTATTACATAAAGGTGGAATGTTGAGTTTACAGAACACCTTTGCATTAAAATTTGCTGCCTTTGAAAATCCAGGTGTTTGAAGCAAATAGAATGAACTTTGCCTTACATCTGTTTATATTTAATATTTAAAACTACAGTGTGGTTAGCAAGTTAGTTGACTATCTGGTCAGTGACAACCTACTTTTAAATCTAATTGTTATTCAGAAAAGCATAATAAAGTACATAAAATAACCTCTAAATATCATAAATGTGAAAACAATGCCTTTTAATTTCTTTGTGTTTTCCTCTGACAGAACAAAAATGTTTTAATTTGTGGTCAGTTTAAAAATTCCCAGTGTAATTGAATGTCCATTTGTGACAAAATGTCTAATCTACTTGTCCATTTTGTCAGAATTTAATCCAATTTCTATGTATTTAAATTTCATATAAAGTTATGTCATTGTAACTTTATAGGACCAGAGGTTTAAAATTCTGATTCCAAATATTACATTCTAATTAAAAATAATTTTATCTTGGCATTCATATAATTTTCTTCAAAATTTCACTTATTTTTTTGCATATCTCCTTGTTCTGGGTAGATTGCACTTAATGCTATGTAATCACATTTTTAAAAAGTAGTATGACAAATATTTAAGTATCAACAATGAGTAGGCCACTGGTTCAATTCCCAGACAGGGCACATAACCAGGTTGCAAGCCAGATCTCCAGCCAGGTCCAAAGCTGGAGACAGGTGAAAGGCAACCACACCTTGATGTCTCTCTCCCTCTCTGCCTTTCACCTTTTCCCTCTCTAAAAATAATAAAATCTTAAAAAAAAAAAAAAAGTAAAAGTGTATAAACCAATAAGCCTCTCTGCATTTCTCCTCTATAATGAAAAAAAACAAACTCTGTTCCCCCTGGTATTGCCAAAAATATGATTTCTCTAGAACATCAGTTTCAAATACTACATGGAAATTCTTCTATGCTAGTAGAAGAAAATCATAACTAGTCAAGTTAAAAATAAAACTTATTACATGTATATACACATGTTTTCTCAAACTTTTTTTTTTTCCTTTCTGAGAATCTCCTTGTTTTGGGGGGATTACACATAAACACACTTATTTTTTTAAACCAGCTCTTATGTTGTAGGTAGTAAAATATAGTCAATCCGCCTAATGATGTCATATATATTTTTCCTGAGTGTGGGAATGAGAATATGGTATAGCTATTTCCAAAGTTGATGAGGAAGAGAGCACTTCTTTGTGGGAAGAGCACAAAGGGAGATTTGGTCTAGTGGCATCTTTAATCATGTCTAGGATTCTCCATATGAACAAAAGGGAACATTAATTTTGTATGGTGGTAGAATCTTAAATCCTGCTTTATCAAGCCCTAAGCCTTAAGACAGGTATTTGTTGGCACTAATGAATTTTTTCTCTTCATGTTTGCCCTTTGTATCAATATAAGGATGTGAAGGATCTCCATGTGTTTTCACCAAGTGTAACTTTGCTCATTATTTCTCTTGTTACTTTGAGGTCTGAGGTACTTCTTTTTTTCCCCCCAGAAACGGTGAAATATGTTTTTTTGTTTTTGTTTTTGTTTTAATTTTATTGTTGTTATATTACATCCATCCCCTTTTTACTTCCCTCCATCCCATTCCCCACCCACCTACTCCCCCGTAAAGTGAATTCCACTTGTTCATGTCCATGGTTCTTCCATACTAGTTCCTTGACTAAACTGTTCCTCTTCTTTGCCTCCTCCTCTACCCTCCCCCATTCTCCCTCCCCTCTGCCCACTGAAGGTCTATTCATTGTATTCATGTATCTGGTTCTATTTTGCTTATTTGTTTTGTTCATTATTGTCCTGTAATGGGGGAGATCATATGGTATTTGTCTTTCACCGACTGGCTTATTTCACTAAGCATAATAATCAAAAATTTTTGGTACATTTACACATTGGAATATTACACAGCAGAAAGAAAGAAGAAACTCCTACCCTTTGCAACAATATGGATGGAACTGGAAAGTATTATGAGGTAGTTCTTACTAAACTTCTCAGATGCAGCTAAGATTTTGTGCTCACTTTTTTGTTTCTGGGATGGGGTAGGAAGAGAAACCAGAAGTTTCTTAGTTGTAGGTGAATAACTAGATAGCCTCAGCAATGTGGAAACAATTTATGGTGGTATTATAAAAGTTATTAATATTTATTCATATAAGATAAATCACTAGTTAAAGCAATTACAATTATTTGTAACAAAAAGACAAGTAGAAAAAAATTATGCAAATGGAGGCTGTCTCTTTGAAAATAGTATTTTCAAATTGGTAACCAAACCTGACAGTCAGTTTACACTCATTCTTCTGAAAGAGCTCTTTCTCTCTCCCCACATGATCTCACTCATGAACATTACTGTTCGCACCAACTGGGCCAGATCTGTTCTTTCTCTTATAAAAATAACTTCTTGGTACAAAGATGCTCTCTCTGTGCCATTAAGCCCCCTTTCTTCTTTACAGCCTCAGCCTAGTGGCTTTTTTCCCCCTAGCAGACCTTTTCTTTCTAATAGACTGGCTGTTGTATTTCACAATGTGGCCTCATGTTCTTAAGGCTATGCCATCATTTTCTCCCCATAGCACCCACAAAGATTAATACAGCTTAATGGGAAATGGATTTTGACAAAAATGGATATGTGCTTATTGAGTAGAAAATAATTTTAGTTGGCCCTCATAGGAAGAAAATACCATTACAATAAAACAATTCAGAAAGTTCTGAAGTAAAACTTTAAAATAAACTCTGAGCGTTATATTATTTGTAGTAATCCTAGAAATCATGGTTTTCATTTAGTAATAACATTTTGTACAATAAATAAAATTCTTTGATTTAAGAGATTAGATTAAAATGTTAACCACACATGACAACCTTTTCCTCCATCAAGTGCCCAAGTATTTAATTGCAGAGTTTAGTTTAATTTTTACTTACTTATTATGTTTATTTTTATTTTACTTTTTAAAAAGATTTTATTATTTTTAGAGAGATGGGTAGGGAGAGAGGCAGAGAAGGAGAGAGACATCAATGTATGGTCGCCTTTCACCTGCCTCCAGCTATGGAGCTGGCTGGAGACCTGGCTTGCAACCTGGTTATGTGCCCTGGCTGGGAATCGAGCCAGTGACCTTTGGGTTTGCAAGCTGGTGCCTTATCCACTGTGCCACCAGCCAGGGCTTATATCCATACATTTTCTCACCCCTGGGCCCTTCAAACAAGGGAGGATCCATTGTTGAATCAGTGCATTAGCTTCTCTCTGTTATGCAGAGACTGGGTCCTGTGCTGACTCCTGTGACAGCTGCTCACTGTGCCCCTCTTTCTCTGGCACAGTGCCATGTTCCAAGGATGCCCCCCGTGGGAAGGCTTGATCAGAGGAAGCAATAGCACACAGGAATGGAGATTGGAAAACGGTGTGCAGGCAAAGGGAGCTGCACTGATGAGCACTGATGAAGGAGTGATTTTTAGCCATTGACATAGAGAAAATATGGAGAGAAGAACTATGTGGGTGGTGGTGGTGTTTGTGCATTGTTTCTTTTTTTCTCCCCCCCCCCCCCAACCATTTTGAGGATCTCCAGCTTTCCATCTGTGTGGAGAACATTCGGAGTGACACTGATGGCTAGAAAAGACTTTTAAAGATATTTCACTCTGCCTTTGGGGCTTTCTTAAGAGAGGAATGAAGATTTGAAATATTTCTACTTTTGTTTGACTATGTTTCTTTGAGCATGGTACCATACCAGACTAGATCATAGCAGACCCCTATAATTTTTACATCAGAAATATTTACATGTCCAAAAGCAAAGATAGCTCCAATAGAGTTCGTACTAATTTTAGTTTGTATAGCTTCTTATACTTGTGTAAGAGACTTACATTACTTCCTAGGACCATGCCTGCCCCTGGGAGGAGGGGTAAGGAAAGAAGGGAGTGAGGAAAGCAAAGCACACAATTGGTGAATATATCAGGAGTAAACACCCCTGGTTCAATTCTTCTGGTTTTCCATCTAGGGCTAAAGACTCAGGCAGTTAAGGTCCTGGAAAAGTAGGGGGGAAGCAACAGTTCAGAATATGCTCAGGTTACTGTGCTCCTAGTGAAGAAGGGAGACCACAGCAGGAGCCCAGCAGGTGGAGTTTGCCAGCCATGAGGTCTCAGTGGAGTTCCTCAGCTACTTCAGCAACTGTGGCCAAGTCCACTGCCAGCATCCAGACCACCTGAGAATGTAGGCTGTGAAAGTGAGGAGTGGTAGTGAGAGGCTGAGTTAGTGCAGAAAAGAGAAGCAAAGGAAGAAGAAGGAAAAGGGAAGCAAACTTAACTTGTGGGATCATTTTTTTTTGTTTTTTTTTTTTTGTTTTTAAATAAGAACTAGTATAGGGAGGAGCTTAAGAGTAGTTGTTCAGCTTCTAAGAGGATATAAAGGTTGCTGGCAATGCCTTCAAGGGAAGAAACATGGTAAAGAATCACTACAGGGGCCTGAGAAGGGTTGTTCAACCAGAGCACACTGATTAGAAATTCAGTCAAATTGAACATGAGTCATATTTAAAATAGTTAATATCTTTGTTAATACATTTGCTATAGGCTTCTAGCTGGGTAGGGAAAATATGGAGGAGCCTTTGGGGATGAGTGATGAAAAAGGCCAGGACTTCTGAAGTGATTTTAATAATTCCTCAGAATAAACCAGAAATAAAAAGAATATCAAGAAATCAAGGTCAGATAGGTGTGGCTGAAAGAGAGTATGTTTTAGATAGAGGTAAACAAAGCTATAACCGAAGTGAAATATAGAATAGTAGGGAAGTATAATTGCAAAATAGTCAGATAGAATGACGATATGGCAAGAGAGAATTCAAAGGTGGTATAGAGAGAGTAGAATAACACAAATGTATTTAACAAAACTGCAATGAGAACATGATATGGACTAAAATAGTGTTAGAAGTCTGATTAGCAAAGAAATATTTGAAGGAATAGCCAAGGAAAATAAAGTCATTTTGAAAGGTGGAAGACAAGAGAGAAATTATTGGTTGATAGAGGTAGAAAATAAAGACAGTAATGGAAAAAGTCAAAGTAAGGCTTTCTTTGGTCCTCTTAAAACATTTGAGAAGAAGACCACAACCGAGACATGGTCTGCTTTAGAGAACCAGGAAAACCAAACAGATGTCTGTAGTCTTAAAAACATAACAGAGAATTCCGAGAGTGGTATTTTTTCCAACATTATGTTGTATCATCCAGTACATGCTAGGCTTCAGAAAGGGGTAGAGAGCCATGGGATCTAAGCAAAACAAACAGGACAATTAGAAGCCTGCCCCCCAAAATGAGGTGACCACAGGAGAACTGGAAGGTTAATACCAATGGAAAGAGATTGCTAGATCCCACAATAAAAGTGTCTGAGTCAATATTAAATGATGTGTTTGCATGCCACTAATTTTTACTTTAGAGCATGAAGAGACTATATAATAATGTCCCGAAGGACAGTTCCTTGGGCTATGTGAGAGTTGGGGATGTAGGGATAAAACAAGAATACATGAGAATGATTTTAAGTTTCAGCTTTACACATGAAAAGATACTTTTTTTTTAAGTCAAGGGGTATTTATTGCCACAGCATACTGAAAACACAAAGATGCTGACCTTTAAAATGTTGCAGATTTAACTTACTCAGATTAAACAAATAGAGCTGATGAATTTTGGAGTTATTTTGGATTAACACATTCAGAAATAAATTGATTTGTAATCTCTTGTTTTCTTTTTAAATATTCTCATTATACTTTCCCCCTAGTTAATCTTTAGGGACTTTCCAAAAAAATTACATATCTATTTGGGTAATGTGCTTTTTATTTTTTATTTTTTATTTTATTGTTGTTGTATTACATCCATCCCCTTTTTGCTCCCCTCTGTCCCCCTCCCCACCCACCCATTCCCCCCAAAGTCAATCCCACCTGTTGTCTATGTCCATGGTTCCTTTATACTGTGTTCTTGTCTAAGCTGCTCCCCTTTCTTGCCTCTGCCTCCCCCCTCCCCACAACCCCTTTCCCCCTGACCACTGAAGGCCTATTCATTGTATTCATATATTTGGTTCTGTTTTGCTTGTTGTTAGTTTTGTTCATTATTGTCCTGTAATGGGTGAGATCATATGATATTTGTCCTTCACTGACTGGCTTATTTCACTAAGCATAATACTCTCCAGTTCCATCCATGTTGTTGCAAAGAGTAGGAGTTCCTTCTTTCTTTCTGCTATATAGAATTCCATTGTGTAAATGTATCAAAGTTTTTTGATCCAACCATCCACTGATGGGCACTTAGGCTGTTTCCAGCACTTGGTTATTGTAAATAGTGCCGCTATGAACATAGGTGTACATAGGTTCTTATGAATTGGTGTTTCAGGATTCTTTGGGTATAGTCCAAGTAGTGGAATTGCTGGATCAAAAGGCAGTTCCATTTTTAGTTTTTTAAGGAAACCCCATACTGTTTTCCACAGTGGCTGCACCAGCCTACATTCCCACCAACAGTGTACAAGGGTCCCCTTTGCCCCGCATCCTCGCCAACACTTGTTTGTTGATTTGCTGATGATTGCCATTCTGACAGGGGTGAGGTGGCACCTTATTGTGGTTTTAAG